>VVAS01114556.1:9149-19282 GCA_015103295.1 Ptychochromis oligacanthus
AAAAGGCAGATGACAGATGTCTGCTTGATGTCAGATTGTTCTAACACTTTTCTAAAGTACACAGTGTGCCTACTGTAAAAGTTTACCCGGGCAGATAGTCCTCTGAAACTGCAGCAGAAAAAGAACCATCCAAACAATCTGTATAAACTGCATTTGAAAATCAGTTACAAATGCCAAAAATGCCCATCATACCTAATTTTATCCTGTAGAACCATAAATAGTTCAAAATCACAGAACTTTTCAAAGAATTGTAAGAGGGATCTCTCATTTTGTAAATAAAACAAATATGGGTTAAGTGTGAATAAAATGTACATAAATATAGCTGGAGAAAAAAGCTGGACTCACTGATATCTAACATATGTATGATGTTATAAAAAGCAATATATGTTTAATTTATTATTTAAATCAAAGAAGCTAGAATTTGTTCAACTTAATTTTCATAAATATAAAAATAATCTTTTTTTTTCAGATACTGGTATGATCTCTCTCCTTGATAATGTTCCCTTTTAACCAAGATTAAAAAAAAACTGCTGGCATATAGCCTGAGAGATTTCATTGAAAGCTCGGATGTAATGGAAAAACTGAATGTGTTCTGCTGCAGATATAGATCTTGATTCATCCTCAAAAGTTCTGACTGGGTCATCAAAGTGTCACTCGCCCTGAAACGGCTGATGTGAAATCGCTCATCAAAAACTTCACCTCAATCACTCTGAGCAGAGTGCTGTGACAGCTCAATGTTTTCCATTTCACCCCCTCTATCTGTCTTCTTCCCTTTGAGTTGGTCACTTTTACTTTGAGTTATGATATTTTATATCAATAGTCTTTTGTCTCTGTATCAGAGACCCACTCCAAAATCTGTGTCATGATCTCCAGACCTGTAATTTACTGTGGGCATGACTGAATGATAGAAAAAAAAGGGGTTGGGGGTGGGGTGCTGGGATTCAGAGGCTCAGACAGATCAAACTGAGAAAGCAAGGCATGGCTGACAGCTGCGGGGCTGCTGTATAAAAGGAGCAGTGAGGCTGCAAGAAGATGCTAAGTCTCTCCTTTAAAAAAGGAGAGAGAAATCTTTCTTGGGGCAGAAATGAAGTTGATAACCCCCCTCCTTTTGATAATCTAGTTCAGTTGAATGCATTTAAAAATCAACAGTGATCCACAACCTTATTCAGTATGCAAACTACTTGCTTATAAATAGAAGAGGGAAGTTTAATATTTACTCTCTCATGGGAAATAAACCTCACACCAAGTTTTGATGAATTTGGATGTAACGTTTTGTATTAATAAAGATTTCTACATTTGAACTATTACAATTGCTAATTCTTTAGATGCTGCATTAATTACATTTGCCATTCCACAGTTTCTTGTACATTTCTGGATCTGTTTATAGTCTCAGTCTTTTATAATTTCCTTTTAGTACCTTAATCATCTTTCTCTTCAACCCGAACAGCCTCATTTCACCGAGGGCAGCACCCATGAGGGCCAATCCCTTTGCACCTAAGGAGGGCACAAAGACTCAGGTATATGCCCTGACTTCTGGATTCGCTTTCTCCAGTTCTCCTCCATACAGACTCACAGTCATGAATATAACGCCCTAAAATGCCCCCAAAATGTGCAGGGAATGAAGACGGCAGCAAACGAATGAACTTTAGCATGACACCAGCCATTGTGGCCAAATTTATGGAAGGAAAAATCTGCAGTAAAGTCAGGGAGGGAGCGTGCTCAGCAAATTTACATGCTAACTAGAAGCACATGAAGCCAAGCTTTTAACTTCAAACAAAAGAGCACACGTTATCTACAATTACCTCAGTGCAAAAAAAAAAAAAAAAAAAAAAAAAAAAAAAAAAGGATTGAATTCTTTTGAAGTAATGACATAAAGAATAATGACTACCATTAAAAATTAGACACATACATCAGTGTTTTAGGTTGGTAGCTGGTCTCTCTGCTCTTGAGGCATTTAATGAAACATAGCCACACTTCTGTGGCTTGTTGGCAAGCTGTGAAATAGGTAATTGAACAAGCTGCTGTGTCAGTGATTATAATATGGATTTTCACTCTTAGAGACTGACTCCTGCCTGATATTCCTGGTTTTATGTTGTTTGTGTGTCACTTGCTGCATTCACCGACTGTTAGCCATTGATAAGCTAACACTTATTTTCTGCTCTGCTGCCTCTTATCATATGGTCACAGGATGTGCGAAGTCGGTCTCTGGTTTAGTGTCAGTGGAGTGACTTCAGAGGGAGTCACCGATGACAGTCACGATCACTGTCTGAGAGCTCTTGTGGACATCTGCATGTGTTTTTTAATACCAGGAGTCAGGGCTGGAGTGGGGACATTTTTCAGCCCGGGAATTTTGGGTCCAGACCGGCCCACTTTTTCTTCCATACAGAGATGTGTGTGTTACACTATTGTTGAGAAGTTTGACAAGTTGACGCTGCTAATTCACTAGGCCTGTATCTCTTTTTACCAGCTGCCACTTGAAAAAGGTCACTCAGTTTGGCACATTTGGTTGCATCCTCCTCCAATGCCCTTCTTTTTTCAGAACTCCTGGCCTTTTCTCACATCCATCCTCACTGACTCCTAATCCTCTACGGTAGGTTAGAAAAACTATTTGGAATTTTTTGAATATGAATGTTTTTTTTGGGGGGGGGGGACTCCCTGCGGTGTCAGGCATAGAATGCCGAACGTGTACTTTAAGAGAAGATATATTAACGGGACAGCTGTCATTTAGTTTTTTTAAAATTCCGACCGGCCCAAAATTGAAGTGAAAGTGAAGCCACCCACCGGGAATTCTCCCAAATACCCACTCCGGGCCTGCCAGGAGTGAAGAAAAGCACACTCACCAGACACTTTTTTAGGTACACTTTGCTAATATATATAATATCAGGTCGGACCCCCTTTTGCCTTCAGAACTACCTTAATTTTTTGTGGCATAGATTCAACAAGGTGCTGGAAACATTCCTCAGAGATTTTGGTCCACATTGACATGATAGTTCCTGCAGATTTGTTGGCTTCACATACATGATGCAAATCTCCACTTCTGCCACATCCCAAAGGTGCTCTATTGGATTGAGATCTGGTGACTGTGGAGGCCATTTGAGTACAATGAACTCATTGTCATGTTCACGAAACCAGTTGGTGATGATTTGAGCTTTGTGACATGGTGCGTTCAGAAGATGGGTACACTGTGGTCATAAAGGGATGAACACAGTTGGCAATAATACTCAGTTAGGCTGTGGCATTTGAAGGATTCTCATTTGGTACTAAGGGGCCAAAAGTGTGCCAAGAAAATATTGTCTGCCACTGTAGCTGTATCTGCTTCAAGCTTTGACGTGCTGCATGTTCAGAGATGCTCTTCTGCATATCTTGGTTGTAAAAAGTGGTTGAGTTACTGTTGCCTTCCTATCAGCTCAAAGCAGTCTGGACAATCTCTCCTGACCTCTGGCATCAACAAGGCATTTTCACCCAGAGAACTGCCGCTCACTGAATATTTTCTCTTTTTTGGACCGTTCTCTGTAAACACTATAGATGGTTGTTCGGTAAAATCCCAGTAGATCAGCAGTTTCTGTCACTTAAATCACCCTTCTTCATTCTGATGCTCAGTTTGAACTTCAGTGGTCATCTTGACCATATCTACATGCCTAAATGCACTGAGTGGCTGCCATGTGACTGGCTGATTAAATATTTGCATTAATGAGCAATTGAACTGGTCTACCTATCAAAGTGGCTAGTGAGTATATGTCCTCTGCTTTGAAAATGTTCTTGACCTTCAGACAGGTCCAACTGGGTGTGTGTCACTGCTTTTATTTATTTAAAAAAAAAGAAGAAGCAAAGTTTAATATAATTTATCTTGTTATGGGTAGGGTCCCTGATGCCAGCCCAATTTGACAGTGATATGGCTAAACTGAGGGAGTGTTTTAACTGTTTAACATGAAGCTGAACTCTCAAAATGTCTGGTACTGGATGAATATTAAGCTTTAAACTGATTAACTTACATGCTGCCCAATGCTTCACATTATTTTGTCCTTTTCAGGAGAACTGGAATGTGCTTCCACAGTCCATGGACCTGAGGGAAAAAAGCAAACAAACCAAAAATAAACCAAACAGGAAATACAGATTTCTTGTAAGCTTTACTGTAAAAATTTGAAGCAATACTGTGACGGGGAAAAACATGTTGACCAAACAAAGTTAAACATTAAATTAAACATAGCTCAACTGCCTGGACCTTATGTGTATGTTCTACAAACTGTGCTAGAATGGCTCCATCAGATATCATTGAGGTACTAAGGAAAGATATGACTATCTGGGTTCTATCAGGCATTATGGCCCTGAATATCTCTTTTGGAACATTTTCAAACCATAAGATAGTTGCCATAGAGGCACATGTTGGACTGGTTAAATATATATTACTGTTTACGCAGCATCATTTCCCATGAGGGTTTTTATCAGGCAGCCAGTACACAGTTTTTCACTATTTCAGCACTGTTGGTTAGATAGCCACAGCCTTTAATTGTGACTGAGGCATGTTGGAAGAGGCTGGAAGAGTGAAGAAAGGGAGGGTTACAAGGAGAGGATGACTTAAAAATGGTGTTTTGAGCATATTGCAATATATCTTAATTGTCCCCAAAGGCCAATTTGTTGTGCTGGAGTGAGCAGAAAACAATACATCCCGCAAAAAAACTGAAGTAAAAATGAAAACTGTAAAAAGGCACACAAAGAATAGAGTAACCAGAATGTTTGATGAGATGTGTATGCGAAAGAGTCATTTAAACCAGCCTTCCTTCCACATCAGCTGTTTGAACTGAATTTGTGGTGGAAAGGTTTTGCATACAGCCTAAACTGATGACGCAGGAGGAGTTACGCAAGAACTAAGTTTTTATGTCTGTTCAAGATGCTCATTGCTCAAGTTGGGTTCAACTTGCTTTTGTAATTCCCAAATTCCCAAAAGTAAAGGTTTTATTAAAGGTCAAAAGGTCCAAAGGGCACATTCTGTCTTAAACACTAACCACTGTGTTAAGAACTAACCCCAGACGGGCATTAAAGTCTTAAACCAAAGTCAAATACAAGCTTTGAACCTTGGTTGTTAAAATAACACTATATTGAGAGACTGAATGCTCTTACCATTATTTTAGATATTGATTTATTTTCTTAAGGCAAGGCTAGTGTACTTCTCTAACACCTTTCAACAACAGAATACAAAGACATAAGGACAAGATATGAAAGAAACGCAAGTGAATATAAAAAGGCAAAAAAAACCTGTTTTTGTTCCCTCAAATTGACTGTCTTTGTTTGTATGCTTCATCTCTGCTCTGGACTTCTTTTCTCCTACATTTCCTCAGAGCAGAGCTTTCAAATGAAGGAGAGTTGATCTCTTTTGTAGTCTCCTGGCTCCTCCTCTGCCCTCTTCTTTTAGTCCTCCATCACCTCCCCCACCCACAGTCTTGACTCTCCTTCACAGCTGCATGCATAAGTTGATCCACACTGTGAACGTAGCGCTATCCCCCTCCCCAGACCTTGAAAGACCCGGTGGGAGAGAGGACGCCAAGTAAACCTTTAATGAGCGTCTTATGCCAGGAAGCAGTCACTGCAAAAGATTAACCAGGGCAGATAAGAAATCTAAGAGGCCTGTATCTGAGGTCTGGGAACATTTACTTGTACAGGCTCGTAGGTTCTGTTCACTTCACTAGATCAGATTGGAGCTTGCCTCACCAGGATACATACAACACCAGCAATATGAAATACCAGAAAATTAATATCCAAACAAAAAAAAAAGTAGAATATACAATATAAATAGAATGAGATGTTTTTTTTCCAGTATGCCAAGCCTACATGACAGGACAGGAAGTGATTACATGTGAAAACACTGTCATGACTCCCCTTTGGCTCTTGCCTAACTGAAAAACAGTGAAGAGAACATAACATTGTTTGTAGCTTAGTAGTTTCATCCTGTATAGATAATGTAACCTTTTGGTCTCATCCAGCTTTATAGTAACAATCCTTTGGGGTTTTCTACAGAGGATTCAGTAAAACAGGACTGTTTCTTTTTAATCTTGTGCGTGACAATTTATGCACATTTGTCAGATGGAACTGCTGGATCTGGTTTTAACCAGCAAACCAATGTGAGCAAGATGGTTTTACTTGTGTTTTTATAAGGACTCCACATTGATCTGGTCTATTAGATGAGAAACTCACAGGAGAGTGTCAGGGCAGGAAAATCAACCGTTCAGCTCTCGCTCCACTACAGTTCTCCCATTGAGTAATCACACATGTCTGTACATCATACTTTGGCTGGCCTGCTTAAACTCTCATATTCATCTGAAAATTACTTGCCAAGTAGAGTTAGTATCCAATTAACCTGATGGGTGCATCCAAATTGTTTCTCCCACAGGCTTCTACTGTTGATAATGCTCCCAAGTAAAACAGAATTTGAGGCCTTCTCCTTGTTAGATGGACATGAACAGGAGGTCCCGTTAGTATTCAATTACAGATCGCTCCTAGTTGTTTATTCAGTATGGCAGCACACAAATGCCTGCTTGAAACAGAGGGCTCTTTGATGGATGTTAATGAGTGACAGTTGGGATCCATGTATTTCTGACCAAACCTTGAGGGTTAATCATTATATATACAATCTTCCTTTCAATGGGTGGCAGCCATCACTGGAAACAAACCTAGTCTAAACTCTAAAAGCTCTGTGACATCTGCTTCTGTTTAAACCTTTGGACCACAAAGACATTTTTGGTGGACACTGACAGATTAACCTCAGTCCTACAACCCATAGTTTGTTCATCTTCGTCTCATCCAACTCATAAAAGGACACAAACAATCCCATACTGCTGAAGCCAAAATCTCCTAGCAGTCCATCTGAGATTGAGATTAATGAGATTAATGGGATTAAACATTGATTATGGTAGAATGAAAGCCAGTGAAATGAAACAATACCAAATAGAAGAAGAGAGAAAGCTTGCATTGCGATATTTTCTTTCTTTAAATTGTATTTTAATTTTTTTCAGCAAGACAAGGTTTTTGACAAGACAAAAACCCTATTTAGAGAGGATTAGCAAGAAATGGAAAGATAGAGAATGAAATCATCACTATACTCCCCTATAATTTTTTAATAAATAATTTTCTCATTGCTCTAAATGGCATTTTAACCATTTAAAAACTGGATTTGACGACTTTGCATGCATGGATACATAGCAAACTGCTGTTGTGAATACTTTTGCATACTTAACAATGCTAAATTTCGAAAATATTAACAGATAAAGGCAAAAAATTGGAATTAATGAGAAAAGCATTAGCTACTTTAAGCTAGCATTACAAGCAGCTCATCTGGTGAGATTTTATAGGTTCTTCTTGTACTGTTTTTTTTTTCCTGTCATCACATTAATTGCCTAATAGGTTTATATGATAGTGTAAACAGATTTCCATCCATCCATCCACCTCTCGCCCTATGGCAGCTGGGATAGGCTCCAGCCCCCCGCGACCCCCCGGTTCTAAATTGTGGCCAATTTAGAATCACAAAAACATTTATGGCCCGCATTGTTTCCCTGCTAAATTGAAATTTCACATTGCGGGGATTAAAAAAAAGTTTAAGCACAAGCAATTCTCAATCACAAAAGCCTCAAAGGGTCCACTTCATGCAAAAGGGCATTTCTCCAGATGGCCACATTACAGGAAGTTATTTCTGCTGTAATTATAACTGGGTTATATATAAAATAAGTTCTGGACGAGATTACAATCACTGACCTGTGCAAGTAATGTTTAAATGGTTTTTAACAATAACCACATAGTGGTGTTAGAAATAGTCAGTTGATTTCACTCTATTATGGCCTAAATGTATATAATTGCAAGGCAGTGTTTTTTTTTTAAACTTTTCGGACTCCAAAGGGGTACTTTTGCATTTATCTGAGTTGTGGTTTACACCAGTTTAAGTACAAAAAAGCTCTGTCTCAGTTTTGTGAATGTGTGCATATATTCCTACCTCAGATCTCTTTCCAGCCATGGGGAAAAAAAAAAATCTTCAATCACTGGGAATTCTACAGGAAAGGAGAACAGCTGTTTGCACTGGTGGGTCATATGGCTTCCAGTGTATGCTAATGCTTATGTTTCCTTTATTTTTGTGTGTTATGACTGTGAAACCCAGTGTGCCAAAAGTAATAAAGACTGAAAGGTTGTTCAGTACAATCACTGGTTCAAGTTTGTTTGCCAGTTCCCTTAGCACAATATTTAGATGAAAAATCACAATTAGGAAAAGAAAAAACACAGTTTACAGAACAAAGAGGCTCTTTGTGTGTACTTATTGTTTTATTCTAACAGGAAATTACATTAACAAGTGTGTTCTTGATTTGGTGCTGCCAGCTGTCTTGTGTTTGTGTTCTTCTCCGAGTATAACAACATGGACCTGTGCTTTCTGAGATTTCTTCATGCTTGAGGAAAAACTAGTGGAAGATTCATTAACTCCATCTATTCTGGAGGTGCCTGTGCTTTATTTTTATAAAAACATGAAGGATGCCATTTTTTAAAATGTTGCCAAAGCATAGTGCATTCACTGAAGATGCCACCCAATAACAGTAATGAATACAGCTGTTGTGCTTCATTTCTGCTGCATAAAACTTTTATTGCATTTGAGAATTTTTAGTAGAGGCTTACTAACATCCATATTACTGGCTTATTGTTAAATAGATGATATTTACTCTGTAAAGGTTTGCCTACATGGAAGTAAAATAAATTTGCTGAGGTTTTTCATCTCACTATGGTCTGATTTACTGTGTATCATACTGTATATCCGTCTTGTTACCATACAGCTAAAGTATCAGGGGTAGGCAGGAAGGACACAAATGCAAGACTCAGACAGATGTAAATAAACTAAACACCAACCTTTTATTAGGTGGAATGCCAAAGTCCATTAACAAATAATAAAATCCAAGGAGATAAGCACACTGAGAAATCCAAAAATTAGTGATGGCAAAATCGAAACAGTGTTTCGGTATGTACCAAAATCTATGTGGAACTTTTGATTCAAAGCATTGTTCCGAGGTCTGTATCAAGAGGAGGATGTCACGTGAATATTCCATATCGCGTTCCATTCCGTCACCAACTGTTTTGAAATGTCACTTGTTTTGCTTCAGAATTGAAATTCAGTGAAGTACGAGTGAATATGCAGTGATTTCGTTATCTTGTTTCCAAAATGAAATAATAAGTTTTACTACAATTACACAAAATGAAAATATATATATACTTTATATGTAAATGATTATTTGTCATGCCCTTGCCTGGTTGGCAGCTGATTCACCACCTGACTTGCGTAAAACATTAAACTGCAGTTTATTTGCGAAATCTTGCCTCATTTACCTGAGTGTCTTATACCGAGCGTGGTTTTGGATTTTGGAATTATATTGAAATGGATAGCGGTAGAAAGAGTCCGAGGTCAGCTTTCAGGGATCACTTTGAGTGTCTCGAAGAAAAGTTAAATGTATGCATTGCATGCAACATCTGATGTTTTGCAATAACACAACAATGTGGAGACACCTATGAATAAAACATCTTGAAGCCTGCATTAGTCCCAGCACAGTTGAACAAATTTTTTTTTTTGAATAAAAATACTTAAATGTACAGAAGCACCCCCTAAAAATAATGACTGATTAATATAAAATATCCTTCCATACAAATAATACTATAAACCAACACAAAATTTACACGAGACAAAAAGACACAAGACACAAGAACACATTCCACTTGAGTGTAATATTATTCAATTCAGTACAGTTCAATTCAGTTTTATTTATATAGCGCCAAATCACAACAACAGTCACCTCATATTTTAGGGTAAAGACCCTAAAATATTAGACAGAAAACCCCAACAATCAGACAACCCCCTATGAGGAAGCACTTGGAAGGAAAAACTCCCCTTTAACAGGAAGAAACTTCCGGCAGAACCAGGCTAAGGGAGGTGCAGCCATCTGCCGCGACCAGTTGGGGCTGAGGAGAAACAGAAGAGAGGAGAGGGAGATAGGACAAAAAAAAAAACAATATGGAAAAGAGCCAGAGTTTTTAATTAAAATGAATGGATAAATGAAAAGTGATGTATAAATGTATGAAGAGTAAAAAGGGGTGAATGAAGGAGAAATGCCCAGAAC
>VVAS01114707.1:0-18741 GCA_015103295.1 Ptychochromis oligacanthus
CATCCTCCTTCAGGTAAACTTCACTTTTTTTGTACTGATTTGACTTATCTGGTGCCAGAAAAAAAAAAAAAAAAATCTTGTAAGACTTGCTCTTGTCAGTGTAGAAGCTGACAGCCGTAGGTTACAATTGTTAGTTTCCAGCAACTCTTTCATTTGTTATTATTTTTTTCAGCTATCCACTGTTACCAACTTGATGAATAACCATTGTGCTGTAGTGAAGTGGTTTCCACAGGAACTGTGTAGAGAATGATTGAAAAGGAGGGGTACAAATTCTGACAAATATGAAGAATCATACAGAGTGATATCTCTTATAAGGATCTTAATGTGGTTGACTTAGAGTGAAGGACATTGCTGTGTCATAGACCTACAGGAGTGATAGAAGAGTCAATTTTTCTTGGTTTACAACACTTCTGTAGGGAATTTTGCAGTTAGAGAATGTGGACATGTACAGAAAAATTGAATACATTATGTATCATTTAAGTTTTAAGTTTTCAGATATTCAAGGCGATCTCCGTATTTCAAGATATTTGCATATGTTTCGGCCCTGGACTTCTCTGACTGTGAGTTCATAGTTGTGACAATACTGATTAGAGAGGAGATAAACACCATTTTTGGGAGCAGATGTGAGATTTAGTGGCGTGACAAAAATGTTCCTTTCGGCTGAGCACCGACTCACAGGACTGACACTGTTTTGGACTTTATATTGTCACCACTTCTTAATCCTGCATCTGGTGTATTAATCCACTTCTTGTGAGGCTTTATCCTCATGCCATCAGAATGGAAGTTAGTCTATTTTGACTCACATCTTTGTCTCTGCTGTCATATAGGTGCTTTAGTTATGAAAAAAATTGTGTTAACATTTGAGATTCTACAGAATCTACTTTAAAAGCAGCGTGTCTTTGTGGGCAAACATTTGAAGAGTTATATTGTAACACATCAACAACAGTTCTTTCAAAAAACAACCAAAAAATGACCCCATTAACCCTAAAATGAGCAGACTTTACTGGCCACCTATCTTTGGAATTATTGTCACTGAAGGAAAAGCCAGTTAAAAGAAAGTTGAAGAAAGAATAATTAAAGAGAAGAACTTTCAAATGCACATTATATAAAGTCGTTTCAGCAACAAGAGCACAATTCAAGGCTAAGGATTGCAAAACTGATTTGCCTCATTTACATAGCCTTTCAGTCCAAGTGGACATTTTGTTCAAGGCTTCATTTTCCGATCCATAATTTCAAGGTTGATCTGTCTGAGGAGACATGCCCCATAAAAGTCAATTAGACACCTCTACACAAGGCTCCAGTGAATGATTAAATCTCATATAATGTGAGGAGTACTAATCAACGATCGACCATGGATCACTGCTATTGTTTCTACTGTCTCTCGGAGACTACTCTTAAATGTTGAATGGTGTGGGACCAGTGATACATCTCTGTTGGTGCGTTATTGATTTTGCAGCTTCATGGATGCCAGTGAGCAGGTGGCACCATTCTGCTGATCACGTTTGTCTCAAGCGAACAGTTGCCTTGTAATATGTTCACATACAGCAGAAGTCCAAGGGTTTCCCGTTGGAGTCATCTTTGTGTCAACTTGGTGAATTGCAGTCTAATATTTAATGATTATTCAGCCCGGGTTTGGTCCAGCAGCTCCCCCGAATAAAAATATGTGGCTCTAGCTGGCTGAGTGTTCCAGTCTCTTCACCATCCTTTTGCTTTCTGCCATTTGGCACTCAGTATGAAGCTAGCCTGAAAATGGCCCTGATGAGAGTTTGAGAAAGAAAGCACTAAGCCTCTAATGCACAGCGTTCTTCAGCTAAGGCTTATTGGTACTTAGGCCAGCCCCAAAGTATTAACAGCAGGACTGACCCTTGGATTAATGCGTATGTCTTGGGCATGAGAGCACATTGAGACTTTATGACTTTATGTGCCGAAATAATGTGAAGTCTTTCTAATCTTAAGTTCCTCTTTTCAGAAGTAATTTTATAATCATTCTTGGAGCTTTGTCGCTGCTCTTTCTAAGGAAATTTCTTGCTTTTATTTTTGAAAATAAAAGAACAAACTAGTTTTAAACAAATATGAATTTTTTATATGCCAAGTAAAACAATCTGCAAATATAGTGAGATGATCTTAAGAATAAGTTAAACTTATTTAAGTAAATCAGTTCATAAAATCGTAAATCAATTTATAATATCAAGGTAAAGAATTCACCAGAAAATGATTTTAAGGCATAAGGATATAAGCAGATAACTGGCAAACATATCTAAAATGGGACTGAAATACTCTTTGCGAAGTTCTTGCTTCCAATTAGAGCACAAATTTGGAATACTGAATAAATGAGAAAACTCAGGAAGGTAGATTACGTGAGTCAGGCTGCTGAGTTGTCTGCCCATCTTTGTAATGAAGTAAGCAAGGTGGCCCTGATTGAAATAGGCGACCAGGAAATGACAGCTTCAGCGAATCACACAGCATCAACAATTTGCCTTAGAGGAAAATTGACAGTTGCCAAAGTGGCCATTATTCCCAAGCAATCAGGCTTTGTAAAAGTGCTGACACCAGGTGAAAATAACCTCTTATTCAGAGCGGTGCCTCTAAAGTTATATGGGACTCTGCCTTTGTCACACAGACAACACCTCATCCATCTCAATAGCATGATTAAAACACATATGTGGACATAAGTTAATGTAGCATTTTATCAAATTTAATGGTGGCATGGACTCACAATTCATCAAATAAACGAGAAATGATTAAAGTTGTTTTTCTTTTCTTGTGGGTTATTAGCATAACAGTCCCTTGTGGCATGAAAAACTTTGCATTGATTGACTAGGTGCAGCACTAAGCCTTAGGCTATGCATTTTTTTTTTCCTTTGGTATCTTGGGTGTGCATCCTCAAACTGTCAAGCTGTCACGTTAAACTGGATGAATGCCAAGGGTCTGTGTTAAGCTTTTCAAATGAGACTGGGGTGTTGTGGTGAATGCACTGTTATAAAATGGGATCATAACTTAATTTGGGTTGGGAAATTCAAAATTATACCATACAGATCCATTAAT
Organism: Ptychochromis oligacanthus; assembly: GCA_015103295.1. Lineage (NCBI taxonomy): Eukaryota > Metazoa > Chordata > Actinopteri > Cichliformes > Cichlidae > Ptychochromis > Ptychochromis oligacanthus. The sequence continues at coordinate 3,046 of VVAS01114707.1, forward strand.
GATGCCCAGTGGCCAACCGAGGACCACAGAGCTGTAGTAAATGCTGTTTGTCCTGCACCTTTTTCTCAGGTTTATCAGCACCGAGGTCTCATTTTGGCTGCTTCCAACAATTTAACTTGGTTAGTCACCGGCTACAATAACTAAGCCATATTAACTGTCATGGCCCTGTGAGTAACTACTGGCAGCTAGAGGTGTGTTTTAGGTGAGCAACAATATACAGTATAATGTTGACGACAAGAAGTGAAAACAACAGTGGCGGCACATAAACAGGTTTGGATGGGTGCTTTGAGGTCCTTACTAACTACACAGCTAGCCATACTGGCTACATGCTAGCTTTCATAGCTATTTAGAGTCCTGTGTTGTTTTTCACTCTTTGGTGTTCTTCTACGATTTGTTGATCCAGTTGGTTTGCTCATGATACTTTCAGAAATGTATGGTTCATTGAGTCACCTGCCAAGTATTTTTCCAAATAGTTTCCAAGGATCCATCCATTTTCTTTCACTTATCCAATTCAGGGTTGCGGTGAGCCTGGAGTCCATCCCAGCCCTGCCATAGGGCGAGAGGCAGGATGAACCCTGAATATGTCGCAGGGCTAATGCATAGAGATAGATAACCAGTTTTGTCAGTGTTTAGCTGATATAATACACCAGTAAGATGTGATTATCACACTAACTGGGATATCTGTCAGTGAGATGTGCCCCCTATGCATTACACCAGCTGTCGTTCATTCTCTAAGAGAATTTTCCATGACAAACATCCTATAGCAAATGATTGTGGTGTCACAAAATTGGCCCTCTATATGTCAATATGTTTTCACTTCTTTTTTGGGAGGTGGGGAATGAGTAAGGGTGGGGGGCTCTGGTGGGTTTTGATTTGGAGCGGGAGGCAGTGCTATAAATTGATACTAGAGAGGCAAAATGAGCTTTGAGCTGGAGAGGTTTTCCCACTGGGGATTATGCAAGACAAAGTTGGCCCAGATATGGGGATTTTGTTGTTGTTTTTGTTGTGTTTCTGTTTGTTTTTGGTTTATGACTGTCGGCCATAGTAAGGTAAGATTACAAATGATGGTAAGATTTTTCTTTCAAATCACTGCCAAAGCATTTCAGACTCGTCAGTCTACTTCTGTGTTTTCAAAGACAGTGTTTTCACTGTTTTTTCAATTGCTGAAAGATATGACAAGAATGACATTCCTTTTTCTTCTTTAATAGCTGTCTCCAAATCAGTGATAGTTTTTTTTTATGTAGATGTATACTCAAAGGCACACTTTACAATTTCTTTCATGCAGTTTCTTACCAAATTTTCCACACTTACTCTTTACTTACTGAAAGTAAGTAACAAATAAAAGTAAGTAAAGAAAATTTGTGAGACAGTACCGCTGACTGACAAAAGATATTGTCAAGTTAAAGAAATCCCCTCTTACATGGCTTCAGAAAAAACCCCAAAGTGTTTAATCTCAAAAGAAAACCACACCTCTTCGACAAATGCTGGTCTTGAATTTAGGCACTACGTGGATAATATATCACCTTCTGTGGTAGGCTGACAACCACACTTGTTTGTTATACTCAAATGGGAATTTCTGTGGAGGCATTGTCAAACTCTCATGGGTTAAATGTAGCCCATTTTTATTTACTTCACTAATGGCACTGTTCTCTGTGTTGGTGGATTTTTAAATTTTATTTGCTTATATTAGTATATTTCATGGTTGTATTTATTTTTTCTCTTGCCTCAGACATTAAGTTCATTATAGCCCTTGTCTGTTAGTGAGTGGGAGTGGGATTGGTGTTAAGGGATTATTTTTCTTATTTTGTCTTTTTGAATGTTTTTGTGTGTTTTTATTATGTTTTGCTTAACTTCCCTTTTTTTTTTTTTACTTAATCTTCCTGTATATGGCCTTATGTTGAGGAAAAACTTCAATAAATATATGTATTTTTTTTAAAAAAAAGAATGATGTCAAGTGTAAGACCATTTTTCACACCTTAACGTTACCGCTAAATTCATCTGAAAACTATTTATATGACGGCAAGTCGCATACCGTAACCTTAGGATTGACAGAATTGGTCAATTAACAATGACATCCAAAACAATGTATGCTCAGATTTGCTGGTCTGGTGCCACATCCTCCAAAGCAAAAGTCCTTCTGCCAGACAGGAATGCCCATGAGGTAGTAAAGGGTAACGAAGTCCTCATTATAAGGAGGAGTGATGGATGCACAAATCAGACGCATGACTTTCACCTCAGAGGTCTCAGGAGAGGACTGCCATGTCACCATGTGCAACCACAATGGCTTCTCATCGCAGGGCGTCTTGTACCGCTGTTCTGTCTGATGCTGCCGGCATCACAAAGACACGGGCAAGGTGACACACTGGTAGCAGCTATATTGGACACAACGAGATAATGCTCCTGATTTGAAAACCGATAAAGTCACAAGTTTTTCAGTCAGAAGACCATGATTCGTGTCACACTTGGGAGATTTGTATTTTTGCATTTCACTGGCAGATTAGTTGTGCTTCCACTCATTTTACTCACTCGCTTACTGTTGCTTTTGTAAGGTTTCTGCACCAAACTAACTAGTTACGTCTAGGAAAAGATTGTTTTGGTTAAAATCTGCCGCTTCACCACATCAACCCTGTACCTTGAGAACTTACCCTTGCAGCTACCCAGTGGTTCTAAATGTGACACCACGGGGTCCTTAACAAGCCTGAGATCAGTTGGGAGTAACAGTGGATTTATGCTTCTGTGTTAAATCTATGCCGTAGGTACGTTATAATCACAAACCCTTCTGAAACCCTACACCCCAACCTGATGTACACCTCCCTAGAAATGTAACTATGTGTTGTGTTGATGCACCTTGCACAGGTATAAATGCTGGCAGCGGCGTAGGCTACATCGTAAGTTCTACAGAGATTTAATGTAGATGCCAGTCATAAAAAAAAGTTAGAAGTTAGAGCGAAGTTTTAAATTGGGCAAAAATATTGGGTAAAGAACCCACTGAGATGACTTCAAGATTTTACCTAATGATAACTTCATGCTCTGCAGAAAACGGGCAAATTATCAGCATGGTTCTTAGCTGCGCAAAGTCAGTTAAAATATGTAAAATAAGCAAATATTTACTCATGTATGAAATACATTCCACATTCTCAGTTTAATTGGTTTATACGGCTACACTTTTAACCACAGGTGGTCTTATAAATTCCTGATGTTATGGACATGTGCCTGCATACCATCTCAGCCGGATGTACTCTCAACAGTGACTGCAGTGTCAGACTTGCATTGTGGAATTGCAGGTTATTTTTAGTGGCCTTTACTGAAACATAGGGCCCCGGTGTCTACCAGGGAGGCAGTGTCTCCTGTTTTTCTTTGGCAACTGCCATGCACCTTCCCACCAAAGAGGAAAAGTAGTTGTTGTCAGCTGCAGCAGGATGACAGCACTCCAGGGATGGACAGTGGGGCCGTGTGGCCCAGTAGCTCGGCTAGCCAATTAGCATACAGAGATTGGTCTAACAGACATGCTTAGGGAAAAGGGAGAAAAAAAATCAAGTTCTCCACAGAGAGTGGGTGGCAACCTGTAGTAGCCATCTATCAATTAGCACTAAAAGCCTGGATGTTAGTATTTGTCCATATGCTTTCTGGAGTGTCTTTTTGAGTACTGTTTTCCTCTGGGAGTTGCAGCATCATTTATCTTTCGATTGATTCTCATATTCTTCCTATTCACCGTCGTCTCTTTGCTCCTTGTTCCCTTTTTGCCCTATATCTGTTGCTATCTTTTCCCTATATTTGTTTAGCGCTGACATATCTCCTCCTACTTATAGATTTGATGTCTCTCCTGCACTCGCTCTTTGTCGGTCCAACTAGCTCGCCTTACTTGTTCCTCCCTCCCTCGTCTCAGTGTGAAGGGGCCAGCCTTCACCATGTGGGGCTTCATTAGGTCTGCCTGGACAGCTCTCACTTTGGTAATGAGATTCCATTATTGGATGAAAGTGTTAGATCCCAGCAGTGTGCATCTCTCCCCTCCATTCTATCTTATTGGCGCTCGGCCTCCCTCCTTGTCCCCACGCCCGCTCCATATGCTGTGACTCAGCATGCGCTGCAACAGCTGGGTTTGCAACTGCATGACAAACGGTAGTCCTTTAATCAAATGCCTAAAGAGTGCGCGGTTATCCTCCAGCCACATTTGGTACGAAACTCATTTTCTTTCCCTTTGCTGCTTAAGTCACAGTCTCCTAACCCTTGCATCTGTGAAGCCCGTTCTCACTTAAACACAAATTTGCTAGACTCTACAAAGTTCCTTTTTCCCCCCTCCCACAGCGTAAATGTACAAGAGGAGGCACTCTTCACCCTGAGGCATTTTACCATTAGCAGTGCTGAGGCTTGTCTCTCTGTTTGTGATGCCTAATGATATCTAATCAATTATAAAACATATTACTCTCTTGATTTTTCATGCCCAAAGCACTCTTGAGTAGAGAAAGGGTTTTTAAAAATTTATTTTTTTTTTTCACTCCAGCACTCACCTCAGAAGGCAGTATCCTGAAGCCTCTGAAGGCAGGACCTTATGTCAGGCAACCAGATTCAGCGTTTGGGACCAGAATGAGTTTCCTGTTTTTAGTTATTGAACACTGACTGGCTTGCAAGTCCTATTCCTAAAAGGCAAAATATTTTCTATGTAATTTACTGTTTTGTCTTTTTAACTAGAAAACAGGGTTATGGGGTTATCTCTCCCCACCCAACCATGAAACCCAACCTATCAGAGATGATGGTGTTCATTCTTTCTTCTTAGAATGAACAGCTCTTACTCACATAATCCCAGGAGCTCTGTTATCTGGACAGTACAGGTTACTTACATGTTTGAACAACCTAGATTATTTTTAATGGTGAATACCATCTGCCCACATCAGGTGCCTCTTCACTCCACTGGCTGCTCATGCTTGTACTTCTAAGTCACAGAGATCTCCTGATTAATCACTTAAGAAAAGTCCCTTCTTGTTGATAAACTAATTATGTTGTGCATGCTGACCGGCCAACGTGATCCCGGCTCAAGGCATAAGTCAAATCAATGATCCCACTGTTAATTTATCTTGCTCTTGACAACCTAATAGGCCCTCTGGAGTGAGCTGACTAATGAGGACTTCCTAAAGGTTAAGTAAACACAGATGATTTTAGAGGGACAGGGCACACCAGTAGCTAAGTGGTCCACCCTCAGTGTTCCAGGATGGGAGAATGGTAATAAATTGTGTTGGGGAGTTAGTTGGCAGACTTGTCTTTGACAGAATCACTTTAAGAAATGAACTCTGGGTGCTTTTTGCTACTATACAACAAGATCTGTTAGTTTTTATTAATTTTTATTTGGTAGTTTTTCCCATCATGTCTGTCAGAAATAATAAATTAGGATTTCTGAGACTGGAAAAAAGCAGTGACATTGCTTAAAGAAAAAAAAGGACAGATGAGACAGAAGCATTTAGGGAATCAAACAGAATTTAAAAAGAACGGGGAGCATGGGTAAAATACCTTCAATTATACCAAATTTTCTTAACTTTCCCCAAAGTCTACAAGATGACTTCTTGACATAATTTATTACCATTCTGGCTTTGAGTATTTGTATTTACACCGTTCAGGACAACCTTTCTTAATACACAGTATAATTGCTTGTATTTCTTGCCAGCAGCGATCCCTGAGGCTGAACAACAAAGCCAAAAGTGGAAGTGCCAAAAACTGCAGTTCCTCGAATTGCCACCGGAAGCTGGCTCCAAAAATGAGTCAGCTATCATGTTAAAATACCCAACAGTACAGCAGAAAGCAGCATGCTTACAGTTTCCATCCATCCATCCATCCATCCATCCATTTTCTTCTGCTTATCCAATTCAGGGTCATGGTTGGGCTGGAGCCAATCTCAACTGTCATAGGATGAGAGGCAGGGTCCACTGTGGACAGGTCGCCAATCTGTCGCAGGGCTAACAAAGAGAGCCAGACAACATTCATGCTTACATTCACATGGCCAATTTGGAATGGCCAGTTAACCTAACCCCATGCATGTCTTTGAACTGGTCTTTGGAAGCCGGAGTACCCGGAGAGAACCCACACAGAAACGGGGAGAACATGCAAAGTCCACACAGAAAGACCCTGCCTGGATTTAAACCCAGCACTGAGGCAAATTTTAAATTCATTTAAAATTAAAGTTTATACTATTAGAGCCTAGCTGCTTTGACTGACAGGTGGATGCTGAGACAAGCTGCTGTAGCCGGTAGCTGTGTGCAAGACTTCAGGTGCACTAATTTGAGTGACTGAACTGGACCTCTCAACTAGAGATGCAAAAACACTTTCTGATATTCAGTGGAGAAAATTCGACTATTTGTAGATTGCACCACCCGAACTCCACTCTCAAATGACTGCGTATAGTTGTGGCAGACTTGTGACTTTTTTTTTTTGCTACTTAGCATGTATTACCTATGTGGTTTTTGAGTGCTTCAAGCTTGCTAGCATTAGCTGCTGACTTAGCACTCCACCCTCTCATCTCACTGCGGTCACTTCTGTCCATAAAATTTAAGTAGAGGCTTCAAAACTGGCAACCACAAACCAGTTGGTGATGTCATGATGGTTGCATCCATATAAATCTATGACTTCTTATAATGTCACACTTTAATGTAACGTTGTTACTGTGTTCCCATATCAAAGTAATGACTGTGGTTATAAAGTAGAACAGATGCTTTTTACTGCCTTAATTGTTATTAGTAATATGGTAAAACTACTGTTTTTATGTAATCATATTTTGTTAAAGACCAACTATGCTCACTGCATAGAGGGCTTTATTAATTGCTTGCTATTCTTGTTGCAAAAAATTTAATTGGTGGTTTTTCAGGTTTGATTCAGATGTGTTGCAATGGGCAGAAATCCCTCAAATGGAGCACGTTCGTGGGCAAATTGGATGCTCAATACAGTATGATCAAAGGAGGAAAACAAAAAGCGATAAAGCCTTATTACCGTATATTCATACAACCACTGGGAAAGTAATCCTCAGCTATGTCTGCGCTTTATCCTCCAAGTAGGGTTGGATGAATTCCATGCTCGACCTTGTTGTGTTTTTGTTACGCATTTAGAAGAATCTTCTCCTTTTCTTTGACTTACAAGTTTGAATGAAGTTGTGTTTCAAGAACAAGAGGATAGAAGTTTTCAACTGAAATTATATTATACTTGAATTTGGATAGCATGAGTGAGTGAATAATATAAACTGTATTAAGTTGGGCACCCTGCTTGCTTTCTCATGAATAAATAACAAATGAGCGTGAGTTGGTGGATGGAGACATCAACTCCATTACCATTCTGTTTGCCCCGTCCAATATGTGGGGAGCTGAAATGAGAAGTGAATTGCTGCATTATGCACCCAATTTTCTATAAGGCTCCTGGCTTTCTTTGTACATATTTGGTGAACGGGTTGTATGGAAATTCTAATTTTTCTCTTGTCTCAAAGTAGAAAACACACTCATAAGTATTGCTTATATATGTATTTTATATAAAACATTTTAAGTTTCCGGAGTGTCTCCATGGTAGATTTAAATCTTTTACATTTTAGAAACATCCAGACAACATCAGTCGATAGATCTTTCTTTGAAAGTTCCTTTCAAATCTTTCTGCTGTCACCTTTTATAACCTTGGCAATCCTGTATAGAGTTAAAAAAAAAAAAACAATGTCATGCCCATGCTGTCTTTTGTTTCCCCTCTTGCTGTTTCTTTCATTGTTTATTTAGTCATTCTCGGACAGTTTTCCAGCTAATCCCCACCGTCCCCGGCAGGGAATTCAGAGGGGCAGCCAGGCCTACATCACACTCTAAACCCAACACAGAGCTGGAGCCTACAGGGTCACAGGTGGAGCTCTTGCTCCTTGATGTTTTTGTCCATGCTACCCAGCCAGAGTCCAATGCCATTCTTCTCACATTCAAAAAAAACAAAAGAACAAACTACAAGTGCCTGACATTTTTCTACCAAAGAAAAGAAAGCAGATATAGATAATTCTGTGATTTGGTGCCACTGCAGTTATATGTGGATATTTTATTTTTAAAATGTAAAAGACAGCCATGGATACACTCTAGAAACTTTAATTAAAAGAAAAATTACTTAAGAGGAAGTCATTATATATTAAAATATGTGATATGTGAATGCCTTCCAAAACAACACAAAGTAATGAAAGATTCAATTTAGCTTTTGATCTTACACTTATATAGTTAAGTTTTTTTTTGCATTGAATCGAGCGTGTTGTTTGTTCAGTTAAACTCAACTGCATTCCCAGCAGATCTCAGTGCCAGCCTACTCAGCTGATACCCTGCTATAAACCCAATTGGTAAATCTTATGAAGGACATGCTTTTTAAGGTTCTTTAGCCTGCCCATAGTTGCTGCGCATCTGCAAGCTGCTTTGCAACCCAGTCAGCAGTCCTGACTAAATTGCATACTAGAAGTCCTGGTTTACAAAAACAAACGAAAAAATGACTGCTAGCAGCAGATGTGCCCAGCATCTACCATGATGTCCTCCGAAAAGGCTCTCCGCTCGGATTTTACACCTGTGTGCTTCTGTGCACAGTCCAATTTGAACTTGAACTGTTTGTGAAGGATGTTCCAGTGTACAACCAATTTAATGGCAGCTGCCCATGAAATAACCTGAAAGTGACCAGGTGTGGTTAAGTTTAAGCAATTAAAACTGCTTGTTTAAAGTTAGAAAGAGAATGTGGTCATGGCTTAACAAGTCATCATTGAACATTCTAAGCAAATTAAATGCAACCTATTTATAGTGAAAATCGGGCACTTTGTCCAACCAATCATTCACACTGACCTGTCCTCCATGCTGTTTAGTGAAGGTATGACGACTTCACACTGATTTTGCCTTTGTTTGTCAAAGACAATAGTCATTGCCATGAAAAGTACTTTCCTGCACTATATTTTCCTGACTGTAAGTGCTGCTGTGCAGAGATGTTGTATTGACTAGTGAAATTTTTTTTTGACACTGACTAGAAATCTCAACCATTTCTTGTGCTTTGTTGCCTCAATAGTGACATTACTCTGTGTGTGTGTGTCTGTGTTTCCTGTGTGTGTGTCACACACACATGCCGTGATGGATGAAGGTATGCTTCATTCTGCACTCCCTGACACCATCCCATCTGCTCTCTCTTTCTTCCATCCATACCTTGTTTTTAGCCTCTGCTCCCCCGCTTGGCTCAACAAATAGTCGTTGTCACTTCCCCAACTGTAACAAATACATGGTAGTCTAACACAGACATTAATTAGGAAGCATGGCATCCCTGCAAAGAAGATCAGAGTTGTGTACTGAAAATCCTTCTCCAGCATGCTGAACGTAGAAAAGAGGGGAACATTCTGGACGATTCACCGGATCCTCGTAGGCCTGGGGCCAATCTAGAGGCTTAATTTCACATGAAAAGCAATTAACAGCCAAAAAGTCATTTGGTTTTATTAAACGACTCACATGGGCTTTATCACATTGGAAATTAAATTGATGAAATGTAGAAAACGGAATGATCCATTCTACCCAACTGACCACTAACCACTAAAAAAAACAAAACATCCATCTAACTTAAAAATACTTCTGTGGTTTCTAGGAGCAGTTTTGCCAAGTGATGTTTTTAACATTGATCAAAAACATGCTACACCAATGGAAGATAGAGTGTTATTCTTTTCGCTTTTCAACAGCTTTCACAGCTGGGTTGATCTCATTCACATTTGTTGTCATTTTTGCTGCCTTTTTCTGGTTCTGGCACAGCAAGATCACAACAATTGCATTCATAATTCTCCTTAGAGACTGGGGCTGTTTTGGCATCCTGCTAAGGGAAACAGTCATGAATGAGCACAATACCAGGTCTATCTGAATTACTGAAAAAATCGAAGATGTTATGTTGAGGTTTTGAAGGCATGCAAAGATATAAATCTAGGATTTGGGCCCCGAAGCCTATGACTGATAAATTACAAAGCTCTTACTGCAAACTAATCAAATATATTTGATTAATTGTTGGCACAAGATATCCAGGTATGAGCGAGTGAACCAGACCTGGCAGTTCAATAAAGATAATATTTATTGACATGTAGCTGCCTTGTCAACAGTGTGTTGCCAGTCCAAAAAGGTACAAATCTGTGAAAACGCATGAAAATTTTGGTACTACTTTCTTCCGCATCATCTTGTGCAGTGGATGTGCAGCTTTTGTTTCAGTAACAGTTTAATAATTTTTTGCTAATGATTGTTTTTCCTATGCAACAGTAGAACAGTGCTTTAGGGAAAAAAATAATACCAGGTCATCAGCTTAGAACCAAGTTTGTACTTTGTTTACCTCCACTTGCGCTTTTTTATGACTGGGACAATATACAGTACTTTTATTCTGCTGTGCCTTGAGGCCTTTGGGCCACCAACCAATATGCATTCTACACTTTGAAAAACAGATCAAGGGTGGGAGCAAATATTTTTGTGCTAGACTTTATTGTTGATTTCTCTGCCTTAATGATGACTTCTTCCCAGCTGCCTCCCACACAGAGCCACACACAGAACCTTCGCTGGTGTATATTTTATCATCTCCCGGAGATACAGTACTGCACCAAACTGACTGAACACTGGGAGGCTGCTGAATTTTCTTTCTACTTTCAGCCATGCGCCAAAAGTAATCTAGCAGAGTATGTTATTCTTTAAATCTGCAATGTGCAGCATTTTGCAACATGAAAATAAATAAATAGGATATGGGTTCAGTTCTTGGCAGTGCTGCCTTCTGCTTAATTTCCCAGGTGCTCTGAGGAATACTGTAAAGTAGCTTATTTGCATTTAGAGAACTCCCATGGCTTAAATGGGCATGAAATACTTTCAGTTAAATAATAAGTGAATAAGTCAAAACTTCTGGACTTTTGTAGATAAAATCTTTGCAAGTCAACCCTGATTTTCCCAGTTGCAGTATGAACTTGAAGTCCTGCAAACAGCAAACTGAGACTGTGTACTGTTCAGGTTTGTTGATTCTCCCAAGCACAACCATCTGCGTTTTTGTGATTTGTGGTAGTTACGAAGGTTTCAGTCCCACACTCACCATCTTTATATTATAAAGCTCCTTAACATCCTGGGAGTTCAGAAAAGCAGTTAGAGAAAGGCATAATGTAAGTATAGCCACTTGTCATACCCATAAACTGTGTACGTATATAAGACTTAACTCCCTAGTCTGTAAAGTGAAGCTAATGTGGAAATGCCCAAAACCTGTTTTCTTTCTAATGGTCAGCAGGGGGCGACTCCACTGGTTGCAAAAAGAAGTCTGATTGTAGAGGTGTGTTAGTTTAGCTCAAAAAATTGGATTACCATGAAAAAGTTCCCTTTTTTTTTTTTTTTGGTAACTGAATTTAACAAGGTTAGGTGATATTCTGTATTCATTATACATAGAGTGAAATATCTGAAGCCTTTTTTTGGGTTAATTTTCTTGAAAACCAGAAATCCACTGTCTCAAATTATTCGAATATTTCCTATTTCAACGAAAAATGATTTACAGTCCAGAAATGTTCAGCTTCTGAAAAGTATGTTCAATTATACACTCGTTACTTGGTTGGGGCTCCTTTACTCCAGCAATGCAGCGTGGCATGGAGGGGATCAGCTTGTGGCGCTGCAGAGGTGTTATTGAAGCCCAAGTTGTTTTCATAGCATCCTTCAGCTCGTGTGGGTTTTTGCGCCAGGTGTTTGTCATCTTCCTCTTAAGAATACCCCATAGATTTTTCTGTGTGGGTCAGGTCAGGTGAGTTTGCTGGCCAGCCAAGCCCAGTAATAATAATGTCAGCAAACCACCTGGTAGCACTTTCAGTGTCCATTTCCTGTGGGGACATCATCAGATAAAGTAATTCACTGGTTTTCAGTTTTTCAGGTGACAGGAAAAGTGTTAGTTTGGTTATTTGTAGGCTAGATTTAGAGTGTTTTCATTGCTGTCACACAGGCCTCTACTGGAGTCTATATGGTTATGTTTTGGTCATCGAAGCCACCAGACTATAGAGACAACAAAAGATACCCCTCATTTCACCTCAGAGAACACATGCTTGTGGTATGACTGATGTTTAACAACTTTTAGTTTGATCCAGAATCAACATGTTACACCAACAAACTAATCAAGGCAACAGCAAACTAACCATTTGTGCATTTTCTTTTTTCTTTTTTTTTAGTGCAGTCTGGTGGCTTTAACCAAAGAGTGGCTTCAGTCCTTGGTCACAAAGTCCAGGAGGTTGGCTATTTTGCTGCTGACCGTCCACAGTAGTATGGTTAGCATCTTTGTTAGCAGCATGCTATGATCCTCCGCTTAGCACTGATCCAGGAAGAAGTAAGCAGTGATGGGGCGGGACTACGGGGGCAAATTTTGGCTCCTATTGGTTACATATTTTCCATGTAGAAAGAGGGTTAAACTCTTGCTGGCTAGTAAAGCTGGCATGCGGTCTTGTTGCCTGGGGGCTGGGATAATGCTGGTAGTGAGGCTCCACTTTTTCAGAGCTCATACTTAACACCTTAAAGTTTATAAAAATCTCATAACAGCATAAAAATGCATGATATGGAACCTTTAAACTAAATTTTCACGATATTTTAATTTTCTGAGATGAACCAGCATATGTTTATTATTAGGTTTATGGTCTCAAGTTTATTAAGTATATGGTCTTTAAGTTATAAATTCCTATAAATGAGGTAGACTTTTTCCTGGTTTTCCAAACATCTTGGTCCCAGTATTCGGCCATTCCTTATAATATTTGAGTAATTAAAAACAAAACTTTGTGCTTGCAAATAATGGTACTTCACCCCTGGAAAAATCTAATACTTTCTTCACATTTTTGCCACTGAAAATTGTATAAAAATGTATTTTTTTTCACAGGGCACACATTTTGTTTTGGGCATTATACAGAAACCTCCATACTGTTTAATAAAACCACAAACACACATGAAATCCTCCTGAAATTGCTTGAAGAAAGAAAATGATGAGCACGGCTGCAGTAGTGAGAGGGCTTTATAACTGCTAAGGAAAAGAGCCGGCAGAGCCAGACAGAGTACAGCTGCCCACCCTCAACCCCCAACTGCTCATTCCTCCATGCTTGGTTGGCTCAGCTAAGAGTAGTCAAGTGCAATGGAAACCTCAGTCGCTGCCGAGGTTCCATTCGCACCTCGCCAAACTCGCCTCACTTCCAATTCCCAGCTGGTCCCCGACCAACCTCCTGGCATTCGTGCTCCTCCTCTTCCTCTTTCCTCTTTCTAACAACTCAGCGGCCTCATCCCACCGTCTCATTGTAGCCTGTGCTACCTTTATTACTGCACAGGCTGTGGGAGGAAGGGAGCTTGCCCACTGGCCCATGTCAGGTTAAACTCAAACATATCTGAAACAAGAAGTGCTCAGTGTACCGTGAGTACAAGTAGGTCGCCTGAAAAGTTGAGCTTTGGAAAGAAATAATTAGATTAACTTAATCTTACATGCTAAGACAGACAAGAATTAATGTTTTAGGCAGGAATTTCTGATATATATAGCAGCGTTAAACCCTAAGGCCTCCTACAGGGTCTGCCTTTGATCTTGGTTCAGTCAGAATGAATACTGTTGTGTTATTTTCTGTTATTTTTGTTATTTGAATGTCATTTTCATGGCCATTTTTTAACAGGTGGAATTCTGGAAAGTGTTACTTTTTTTTAAGTTAAAACAAAACAAACTCATCCCACAGTAGAAAATCGTGTTGATTTCAGCTTTTTGGGGCCTCCTGTTGTTTTAAAAGTCTAGTCTAGCATCGTCTAGAGAAGTGAATCACTGATGCCTGCATGACTGTCAATCCAGTTATCTCAGATAAAAAGGAACATGATATTCAATAAGCAATCACGTCTAGAAGTTGGCAGCGGTCATGTCAGACATATCCTGTGGAGGAGTGAGTGGTTTCCCTGTGGAGTGTGAATTTTTGGAAATCCTGAAGTACATTTCATTAGCCGGTTTGCCTTTAAGTGTGTTTACGTGTGTGCATAAATGCATCTCAGTGGGCGTTTAAAAAAAAGCACCTGGAGACAAAGCGGTTACTCGGGCAGAAAAAGCAAAACAAAACTGTGCGTATGGGGTGAAAAAAAAAACCCCAAAAAAACACAATTCCCTCTTGCTGTTGAAAAGGGGAATAATTCTTGGATGCCAGGCAGCAAAAAACATATTTAACAAATGATTTCATAAGAGCAAGGGAAAATAAAGAAATGAGCGTGGGCAGGAAACAGATGACACCGATGTTCTACCCTGATCTTTCATCTGACTCTGAGCATTCCTTATATCTCAGGGACTCTACATGGCCATTAGTTATTAGGCGTAGGTGCACACATGCCGAGTATAGGAAGCTGCAAACTGCAGCCAGTCCTGTGGTTGCTCGGCATTGAGTCATTTTTGCTGAAATATCAAACAATTTCAAACGTCCCGTATGAAAACCAGACAGAAGTCCAGGGGACAGATGCATAAATCCCTTTCTAGCTTTATTGCTTAAACTTAACAGCACATACAAAGACAGAATAATCCACAGCGATTCTTTTTGTTGAATTTATGAAGTCGTCTGTTTGTACAGTTTGGCTTCATAAATCTTGATCAGTGTGCAAAGATCTGATTTCAAGTCCTACGGTTTGTCATAAATTCTGTTTAGACATTTGGACAGCTAAATCAGCTGTTTGCATATTTTTACATAATCTCCAGCATACGCCAGAGCAGTTCAGCAGCTTTCCCTTCTTGTAACTATTACAGTATGGCTGTGGCAGTTTATAACCTTTGTAGGGGTGTGTAATGGTTTTTAAGCTCAGACTGAAACCGTGATACAAACATCCACAATGATGTTCTGCAGTTCCATCTTCCCCTGTTGGAGTATCTCCAAATTAGCCATGTAGAGCAGTGGTGGTTAAACCATTTGAGTCTAGTGAAAACTGTAAGGGTTAAGGTTTATTCCTTCAGGTAATGAGTGAGCTGGAACTATATTAGAATAATGGGTTATGCTTACACGTCATCATGCCTATGACAAAAAACAAACAAAAACACCATCTTATAACAAACAAACAAACAAACATGTAGTGTTTGTTTGTTGTCAAATAGTATCCCAAAAATTAAGATGAGATGTGAACTGTTGATGCTACCTTAGCTCTGCCGCTACCTGCTGCTGTCACGTGGCGAATGACACACAAAATAACGTAGAACTGAACTGAATGGATCGTACCACGGATTGGCTAATTGTCCCTAATGTAAACCATCTAAACTAACCAATTTTTTTACACAAAGAAATGCAAGTTAATCATCTGTCTACCAGTCTGGGGTCATTTATGTCTGCTGGTCATTGTTTATGAATGCAAATAAATGTTTTTTAAAAAACTGATTAAAAAAAAACCCTTCATTATTCTGAGGCTATACTGATGGTTATCTCTTCAGCAAATGCTATCCCTCTTTTGCTCTTCACATGGACTATTTACCTGCATGCAATAGAAGCCTGCTTAAACGTAACTGGTCAATAGCACTTGGATGACAAGTGGACTACAAAGGGAAATCAGAAAGCACCCGTTAACAAAATCCCTGTCCCTTCCCTAAAGTGTCTGCATATTCAAATGTGTATAGAGATTACCTCTTCAATACCATTACGTGAAAATTAGGAGCTGGTTATCAGAAGGAAAACAAAGTTTCTGTTCCATTATACTACTGGAAAAGAACACAACTCAAGAAGACGAC
>VVAS01114709.1:0-11526 GCA_015103295.1 Ptychochromis oligacanthus
GGCTTCATTTTTCAGCATGACAATGATCCCAAACACACTGCCAATGCAGACTCAAAGAACAAAAATACTATCTAGAATCATATATCATAAAATTGTAGAGTAGCTTGTTTTTTTTCTCAAATTCATCATCATTTATGGTATTCAACTGTATTCACAAAAAACAGTGCATTAATGTATGACCTTATATGACTTCGTCAGCAAAAGGCACAAAACTGTTGATAGCTGTTCAGCTCAATTTAACCCCCAGTGTGGTACCTTTTAAAAAGAAGTGAAAAGGTTTAATTGTTGCCATCCTTGCTTAACAAACAAAACAATTACTTTGGTTCTTTTGGCTTTCTCAACATATATGATATACAGCAACACCTTCAGCTGACATTCACACTTGTAAACCTGTAAGCTGCACTACAAACAGAATAAAAAAGTGTTTGTATCTAAGAAAACATAAAAGATTGGCATGTGAGAAAGAGAAGAAGAGAGTATAATAGATGCAGAGGAATGAGTCATCAGGTCAAGGGTTTTCTAGACAGTTTCTAATAGATCAACCTGACACCTCTGTTGTCACCTGTGTCCATGTGTCTTTTTTCTTGGCCGTGACACAGCCACATACTTCCTCCAATCATCCCTGCTACTTCCAGTATGATGGCTGTCATTTATCTTTCACCTGCCAGCCATGTTTGGTGATTTGATGGCCCTGGGCCTGAGGCGGCAGGAGATGGCAGGGCCGAGGTTTAAATGGTGCTTTAGAGGTAGAATAATCCTCCAGCCACACTGTAGCACTAAACCAGAGACTCTGTTAAGCGTGATTCCAAAATGGCTTTAGAATATTACCTCTACTATGGCTGGATTTGGATATTTACAACACTATTCAGGCAATTTGCCCTTGGGTGTGATTTTCCCATTTGTTTTCCATCATGGCAATCATTTCTGACCAGTATGTTGTCATTGGGTTTACCAGAGCAATTTACTGTGCATGTTCACAGGCCTACCATCTGGGAAAGCAAATTTTCACACAAAGGAAGTCCAAAAACACAACTGCACAACATCAACACATTAGCCCCTTTTAAACAGCCTGTCCAAGACTGTGTTTTTCATAAAACATAACACTGCACCGGGCTTAGTGTGGTTCAGTGTAAACAAGCAACAGTGCCATACACTGAGCGGGTGTCTTTGGAATGCCAGTAAGGCAGAACCTCAATTCTTTTTTCTTTTTTTTTTGGAAGGTAAAGACCCTACAACATTAAAGATATCAACCCCAGTGATCCACTGAGCAAGCAAGAAACATCGGCAGAAACAGGCTTATGGAGGGCAGACACTTGCAATGAACAGTATCTGCAACAAGCAGGTGGAACCAAGTATTGTTTCGATGTTGATTTAAATAAATGGGATTTATCAACAGATACGAACAAAACCTTAGGAAAAGTCGCACCAAGCTGTCTTTGTGAAAACACCCTAAAATGTCAGTTGGATACCCTCACAACTTTCACACATCTTCACACAACCGCGTATGCTGACACACTGCCAGAGACAATCTGCCAGCAAAGAGGAAGCAAGACAGTGAGCTGTAAAAGAAGTGCCTTTAGTGGCATCAAAACTGTGAGAGACAGGAAGGAGTTTAGACTTTAAATGTACTTCAATGTCCTCTGCATCAAAAGATATATTAGTAAAGCAAGCAAATACAGTAGTGTGGACAGTCGATAGACCAAGCAACCAACCAAAGTGAGATGCTATGTAGCTGCAAAAAAAGGTCCATCAAAAAGTCAAAGAAACCAAAGCTAATTAGACAGATTAATGTCGAGCCAACAAGAACTGGAAAAAAAAAAAAATAAAAATAAGTAATGCATGTCAACTTTCCAGCCCTTTTGGGGCTTGTAACTAAACTATCAGTGCTGATAGCTAATTGCACATAGAGAACAGAAGATGACAATAGGATCTTACCTGCATGTGGCTCATTCTGATTGGGTTTCTATGACCTAGGAGAAAGGTGGAACCATGAATGTCAGGTGACGTTCACTTGGACGTTCATGGACGTTACCTTTATTTTCAGTCCTAGAACCCATTGGCCAGACTGCTCACTTAACCTCTGGGGGAAACAGTTTAATGGTCTTTCACAGATTCAGATGTAGCAAGGATCCCAGGTAATGCAATGGCTGTTTTGTTCTCCATATGAACTGTTTCCCTGCATGCAACCAAAGCCTGATCAAAGTTGAGGTCAGTAGAACTTGAACCAGAAAGCTTCCTGTAACAAATATCTTGTTCCTTCCATATTCATATACACAAATCTATTTATAGAGCTTACTTTACTTTCAAGTAATAAGGTTTCAGCAGCAAGAGATGAACTCATGACTGGCCAATTAAAAAAAAGAAAAACGTTTGCAATAATTCAGATTGTGAATTCAAAAGTGTTCTTGTGTGCAGCTTAGACTGTTTTGAAGTGTTTCGAGTAAGAATAAACTTCCCTGCCTGAGATAACTGTAGATTACGGGGTGTGAGCCATCACTAATCGCTTTAGAAACACTGCAGGGTATCTTGATTCATTTGAGCTGTGAATCTGAAGGTCAGATGAAGAGCAATATTCAGAAGAGGTTCATGGTATTCATACCTCTTTCCCCCACTAATGGGCCACAGAACACATTATCCTTCACCCATCTGGCATATTTGCTTACCTTCCCAAGTGCATTGAAGGGGTATTAAGAAAGAGCAACCGCTAAACAAACTTTTGAGGACATTGACGTCTTCCTAAGGGGGTATTAAAGTGAACCTGAGACAACAGCTCATTCCATCACAAACCAGCAATCTGAGTATTTAGGTGCTCTGAGCTGCTATTGATCGAGGCAGATAATTGGGTCCGTAATGGAAACAATGCTGCAGGTAAAGCTCCACAGGGGCCTTGCAGTGGATTTGAATATGATAAAGTGCAGTGCTGATTGTGCCTTGTTGAGAAGCTGTCAATGTGTCATTTCACATTTTCTTCCCTGCCATTTTCACTCCTCCCTCTCCTCCGCTCATCCACCTCACTGTGTCAGAATATAGCATGTGTGATGACATCTAATTATGTCAAAATCTAATGGAACCTACTTACCATTACTACAATATTATCAAAATAATGAACAAGGGTTATAATCAGCAGCAGGATCTAACAATAATCAGACATACAATGGATTGAAGACTGCATGATTATGTCAGAAATACTCATCTTGATTACTTTGTTACATATCATGATCTCAGCCATTAATCAAAATCATTTATCTTTGGTTCAAGAAGAGAATTATTTCATTATTTTACCATTTTACTTGCACTAGATTTTCAAGCCTGAATCTGCTCATACTGACAATTTAATGTCTGATTTTGTGGACACTAGAGTCCCCTGATTGTACAGCTAGTGTTTGCATTATTGATTTATTTGTTTGCCTCTCAAAAGTTAGCATTACTATCTTGATTAAATGCAGCCCATAATGGAGGATTGTAGTGCAACAAACCTGACTCAACTTTCGCCTCAGTGCAATCCATTTTCCTCCAGCAATGCAGAGCTGTAGTCAATCAAATACATGTAAGAGAGCATTCCTGATAGATTACTTTGTAACGTGAACAACTTAAATCTGCTTTTTACCTCACGATAATCAATAATAAAATGACTGTAAGAACTTGACTCGTGAAGTGTAACTGAGGAAGCAAAATCAAATCCTGTCTGACAGTTTTATGGAGTTGTGTATTGTTTTGCTGTCTGATGTCCCTAAAAAAATTGCGAAACCATTAGTCAAGTGAGCACTTGAGGATTGTATTTCATCATCACTGCACCTGGAGCAGCACATCAGTGCTTGCTTCTTTTAAATAGAGTAGAATAATGGTAAATCTTTTGGTGGGGTCTGCCAGACTTACAACCAGCAAGGTATATCACGAAATACTTGGGAGGATCATGATTTTATTTTTTATTTATTTATTTTTTTAATATTTGGTGACAAAATAATTTGTTTATGGAACTATTTCTTACCTAACATATATATTTTCTCTTGTTTTTTTTTTGGCCTAGTAGGATGCAACACACTGCTACCACCAGAGGTGGTTTGCTAGCCACCATTAAACAACAAAAATAGAAGACGAGCTTGCTACTAACTCTCCAGGGGCAGCCTCCAGAGATGAAAAATGAAGCCAATGCAGAATCACAGTTTCCTATAGGTGCCACTTGAGGCTGGCTCCAAAGGCGAGTCAGTTCCCACAGACTCCTATATTAAAATGGTCAACTTCAGAGCATTAAAACGGTTCGGTCTTCTCTGAATAGTTTCCCCGTTCATAACATTTCTTAAGAATCTTTTAATAACTCATCCATCTGGATACTGAAGTTAGGAGAGTGGCTGCTTTGATTGACAGGTGTCCCGACACAGGCCGTTGGAGCCGAGCCATCTGCTAGGCATCGCCTACACTAATTGGAGTCACTGACCTGGACATGTCAACTAGTTTGTGCCTTTTGGGGCACTGTCTGTATTAAATTATGACTTACTGTGTGGTACAGACCATCCAAACTTTTTGGATGGTCTGCTAACCATCTTTTATACTGTCTATGCTAAATACCAGGTGTTGGGCCAGTGTGTTGCGAGTGAGTGAAATTAGATGCTATTGTATAGACAGGAGAAGCATCCATCCAGCCCAGCCATATTAATACAGTTCAAAAAATCTGGTGTGGCACTCTTTAAAAAAAATAAATAAATGAAAATGAAGTCTGGTCCAAACTCTGCAAGTAATTCCCTTCTCTCATAAAATCAAGCTTGGCATTACTTCAAGCAGGTCATGAAAACCAAGCTCAGCACAATCCCAGCAGAGTAACTGATCTCAGTGACAGCTCACATCAGATGATGGCTCATCTAATACCTGTCTATGCATCAAACTGGCAATTCTCACATAGTCAGCACTATTTAAGCTGCTTTAGCCTGCCCACAGTTGCTGCACATCTGCAAGCTGCTTTGCAACCCACCCCTGAGCCCCTCCATTTCATGTTGTATCCGACTAAATCAATGTCATATCTGTTGTCACTGATAACCTCCTGTGTTTTGTGCTGAGGTTCTGCACAGAACACTGCAGGAAACACATTTTTGGCTAAAAATCATGACAAAATTCCACATAAATTTCTCATAGGATATAATCAAATAGGTTTTTTTCCTATTTGATTGGACGAACCAGGAACAATTAGGTTCTTCATTTCTTTTTGGGGTCCATTACAATCTTGTTATCAATATTGCCTTATAACAAGACAAAATCTTAAAGTCTCAAAGTGACATATTTGGATATATCAAAACATAATATTTTCAAGACCAGAATGGGGTTTGTCTTTTGGATTCTTGTCAGCTGTTTTCACTAATTTCTTCAAATACTTTAATCTTATTAGTTAGCAGCTTCATATAATATTTCTTCATTGTAATTCTGGAGTCACATAGGCCCATATTTCATGTTTAGAGCCATGTTTAAATGAAGCACTTGATATATGGAACACTTTACTCCTGCCAAAGTACATTACACACTTTTAATAATGGAAACATAAAATTAGAATATATGTTATCTGGAAATGATGGTTCAGGCTTGGCATAGAGAATTACAAATCAGTAGAGTCGTTGCAAGCACATCCACACAAACTCTGGCAATTTTCTCCACACATAACACTCAGAGGTGTCACCTATTAAGACTCCCCTGACACTGGAGGAGATCAGGTTTACATTTCAGGATAATGTTAACATCAGCCAAGGGCAAGCCATGGCCTTTCGGAGTCAAATTTGTGTTCTACAGGGAAGCAATTCAGCGCTTTTTATAATGGGGGCTGTGTGTCCTTGATAACTACAGTAGGACTCAGCTAAGTATGACTCAGTTTCCCCGAAGGCAAAGTAGCAGCTGATACAGAGAATGACACCAGAAGAAGCAGCGGAGGAAGAAATTTTAGGAGAAAGTTCAATGTGGTGGTTTGAATTTGAAAGAAAAATGGGATTTAACAGAGATGGATAGAGATGTGGTGGTGAATGAAAAAGTCTGAGGGTGAACAGAAAGCAAATATTTTTTTAGATAAAGAAGGATCTGAGAGAGACTGAAGATTCTCCATCTTAATTTGTCAATGAAAGAGAGAGGAAAGGACAGAGGTTGAGCGAGTATGGAGGCAGAGGTGATTATTCAGTCCTTCCACGCTCACAGTGATGTGCCACAGACACCCATCAAGGAGTTCGTTGACAGAATGCATTAAGTATTAACATGTTGGTGCAGTGCAATAAGACTTCTCCAAGGGCCTCTACACTACATGCTAATTTCATTACAGCAGCTATGCAAGAGAGACATCTTTGTATGGAAATGAGGGAGCTCAGTCTAAGTAAATTACAGCCCGTGCCTGCCAAGTGTGTGATTATGGATCTGGGGTGTTTGTGCTGTAACACTCATTCAAATGTGCAAAGCATTTTGAGTCGAATTGTGCAATGAAACTATCCAGGAATACTAAGAACTTTAAGATGACTACAGAATAAACTGTAAGGTATCTATTATGTTACAGAGCTTAAGTGCTGTTGGGAAGAAATTCTGGCAGGGTTTGTCATAAAAAGTAAAATGGGATCATGGCACATGACTGAAGGTTTCAGCAGCAATATATATATATACACACACATATAAAAGATGTCCTTAAGAAACAGTAAAAAAAATCCAGCAAAGACCTGACCCAGGACCTGGGAAATGCATCTGGCCCTTCAGTTGATCCATCTACTGTTTGTCAAAGCCTCATCGGAAATAGTCTCAGTGGAAGGGTGGCTGTCAAGAAGCCATTCTTAAGGAAGGGAGACAAGGAGAAAAGGCAGAGATGTGCCAAAATACACAAGAACTGGGCTGAAAATCAGTAGCAACAGGTCTTATGGAATGATGAATACCAGTTTGACATTTTTGATTCAAATCGTCGTCAATATGTTCAGAGGAGATCAGGAGAGAAGTACAACAGTGAGTGTCTACAGCCATCTGTGAAACATGGTGGAGGCTCAGTTATGGTTTGGGGCTGCATTTCTGCCAGCAGTGTTGGGGAACAAAAGGCAGCCACCATCCAAAGAGCAGCTTTGAATGTTCTTGTATGTTGGTACATGTTTCAGTAAATCTATACCTATTTCCCATTTTCCTAGTGAAATATGAAGAAATCAGGAGTTGCTCAAGACTTCTGCATAGTACTGTACATTCATCTCTGAATAATCTATGAATAACACAGGACATTTCTTTATGCAAAATGGGCAAAGTGTTGTATTTAGAGTCAAAACATAACAAAATTTGAGAACTGAAAAGGATTCAAGCTGATAATCAACTGGCAGCTAGATTATTATTACACAGATATGAATCAAGGGTTTTTTAATAATTATTTTTATTTTCAGTTGCTGCTTGGTTAGGTTTAGAAAAAGTTTGTTACCAGGTTTTCTTGGGTACTGGGATGAGTCCAGTTCCATCTAATAGCTAACTGGTAACCATAAATGGAGTAACAATGCTACTGCCTTTCTGAAAAGACTTTCACATGACCTCAAGATTCTACCTATGCAAACACCATTCATTTTAACCACCTTAAACAATCAAGTCCTGTTTTAATTCTGGTAAAGCCAGGATGCAAAAAATCCACGTAACCCCTGTGTCAGGAAACAGGTATCACTAAAGACCTTTTTTTAATTACTGTGGAGCCTCTCGGTAACCTTAACCAGTCACTTATAAAAACACATAAATGAAGTATGGTTTGAACTTTCGTCCTTGTAATTTCCGCTATAAGTATTGCTAATTAATCAGGATTCGACAATAATAAAACCAGCCTTTTTAATAAACTTGGTAGTTATGTTCCTTGCTATTGGCAGCAACACTCTTGCTACAACATACAATGTATAAAACTTGATAATATTTAAAAGCTTCAGGTGACACTGAAGGACTTTAATTTCCTGAGTAAAGGCAGCTTGTATTGTCTTTTTAAAAATAGCATTAGCATTTTCTGACCAATTCGATTTCATATCAGTATGAACCCCTACTTAACTGTAAGTTAATCATTTAAACCTGCTGGTTTTTGATGAAAATGTCACATTGACATGTGATAAAGTAAAACTCTCCCACTTCAAAAAATATTTCTGTGGAATAAGTATATGAAATTCCATTCAGTTGTAGTTATAGGATTTACATCTGAAAAACTGGAAATTATTGGTTTAAACCCTACTGCAAATGCAAGACAGACTGATGACAAATCAGTACAAAATGTACAAGATATTAGAAACCTACCCAACTGTTTTAACAGTATATATATTTTTATTTTTCCATCCTTAGTCATTCATTCACTCTCTGAATCAATCTCTCGCAGACAAACAATCTCACTCACACTCATTCACACAAGTCAATGAACCAATCCCTCCTTCCAATTCCTCCAGCAGAGCTGTAGCTGCCAATTTTCCATTATAAGTCAAGTGGGAGTTTGACTGACTTATCTCGCAGCTGTCACGGTTATATTTAATAAATGGGAGCCTGCTCTTCTGTTTGTAGTTTGTGTAAGAAGCCGGGGATCTTACAGTACTGTAAAAATGTGTTAAGAAATCATTTAGTTAAGCATGGGACCTTAAAATTCTGTGTGTAAGTTGTGAGGAAAAGTCCCAAAGGAGTGAAGTTGACTTGCCTCCAACAGACATTTTCCATGAATACTCACTGAACAAGCAACTTTACCTTGAAAGAAATTGGGCCACTTATATAAAGATTGTGGATTTTCAGATTTTTTTTATTTTTTTATTTATTTATTCATTTATTTGTAGTGATTCTATGAGGAACTAGATTTCTTGGAGGCAGAAAGGGAAAAGTTTGAAATCTTTGGAGGAGTCACAAAATAACTAGCTTCACCTATAAGCTTAGTGATTCTTGCAGTTTATTCTAAGCTGACCAGTCTTGTTCAAATCAGTTCTGAAACCAGAAGACTTTAGAACACATTTATACACATATTTGTAGGATATAATGAGGAAACAGCAGAAGCTACATTGGCAGATTATTTGCTACTGCGTTTGCATTATGGGGAAGCTATTTTCACTTATAGCCCTGTACTGTACATATTACATTTTGCCATGGAAGATGCAGACTTGTCTGCAAAGGCTCGCCAAGCAATACTGAAACCCTAAAAAGTGCAAGTGCAAGGCAATTTCAGAAATGATGGCCGTTTACCTTCAAAATAAAAGTTGCTAGAGCCCATTTATCCGTGACATTAGCCGCTAGCTATTTGCCGATATTAGCTATTGGCGGATCTACTGGTTTACAATGGCTGATAACTGAAAATTAAACTGAAAAGTAAAGGAAAGATGAGAGAAACACCCATGTTATGAGTGTTGATGTCACATAGTTTGCCCACCAGAGGGCACTCTGCAACTTCCCTGTTGGCAACACAAACAACACAAACAACCAGCTGATTCAAGCAGAGTCAGGCAGAGCATAAATGAGTAAATAAATAACTACGCATAACAAAGGTTAGGGAAATCTGTTTATGTTTCATGTGTCTGAGAGAAAAAAAAAAAAAAGTATCGACCCATATATCGGAATTAAAATATCAAATATATGTATCTGTCCTAAAAAGCTGCACTTTTTGAAATGTGTTGGCTGCAGCAGAAAGGCCCAACTGTTAATTTGAAGCTGACCATTCTCTGTTTCTGGTTTGAATTGCACGTTTTCAAGTTTCACTCCCACACAGCGAGTATATGGTGAGTGCCTGCAGACAAGTCGGCGTTTTCCATACAAGCTACAGGAGACTGCAGCAATCTGCCAGCCACCAAAGCAATCGCAAGTAGGTTTTTGGTGCATAACCCTCTTTGTGACTGATTTCACCTACTCACAGCCAGCAACTGACTGGTCTCTAGGCCTGTGTGACTGAGGTCTTATACAACACGGCATCATCCATATCAAAGTATACTATATATCTAATTTTTGAGGGGAAAAGGCACCGAAATATACTTAAAATGATTTGAGTGTTATATCTCAAGGTCTTACATTGTTTAGAAATGTACATGAACCAATTTTACTGTGAGCTGAAAGATTTCTGGATGAAGTATTTTCTTTAGAGACTGTGCAATGCATTTTTCTTCTATCCTGATTGACTGCCATTCAAGTAGAGTAGCTGTGGTTGTAGCTCATGATTTATTTTTGATTTGAATAGGTACAAGATAAATTGTTTTCTTTTACTACTAAAAAGAGCTAGAGACTTAAATCAATCAGCTGTCTGTCAATAATCAAATAAAGATTAAGACCAATAGAAAAGCAGTGCACAGAACACACAAAATGATTGTCAGCCAGCATTTCATTGCTTACTAAATTGTCATTTGTCTGTTGTTCACAACAGTCATCCCTACTGCTCCCACACACAAAACCTCATTGGCATGTATGCTACTCATCACTAGAGTGTCATTCAAATGCAAATAAGCATTTGGGTATTTGTAGCTGTGTCAACTGTCAGTTTTTCTAGCTGACCAGGTGCATAAACACTACAGTGGATCTATTTTTTTTTTCTTTGTTAGTTTGTTTTTTGCTTTTTAATTATGGCGATTTTTAACTGCTGTTGAACCGCATAGAGACACTTTTTATGGATGAAGAATCACTGGTTTGTTTTCATGGCTGTTCTTAGATTTACATGTACTACATGAAGTGTCCTTTCTTACACATGAAGGACACTTACCTCTGATGTCACTGAAATTATATTTTTGGACAATACCATAACTATGAAAGTGACAAATTTGTTGGGGACCTGGCATGTTTTGACCTCCTTAATTGGTAAAGACGTGGGTGGTGTGCTAAATAGGGATTATCATTATTGAAGGTTGCAGTAGAAGAAACTGGCTGCTAAGTCAAGCTGTGAAAACACCTGACAGCAAAATTTTTCTTCCTCTGCTGGCCTAAGGCCACTGCATGGTCCAACAGAGCAACATAAGGGGCCCCAGTGGGACAAATCTGTTTTCAAGGCAGGTCAGGTCTGAAAACCCAATGCTGTTGGCGAGTGACCACCAAGGTCTTTCCACTAAGGAGGCCAGTATGTCCTCCAGAGGTGGCAACACCAATTTATTTATCTCCTCTTCCTGAGTTGAGGATAGTGACAGAATTTGTGTGACTTCAAGCTTCACCATGTATAATGTATTTGAAATGTTTTTTGTCTTTTAGTCTCAATTCTTGAATAGCTAATTCATCCTCTTTTAGCCCCATCAGTGTTCACTTTAACTAGGCTCTAGAGAGACACCTGAATGCTTCCCTAAGTCTAATCAGGAATAAACTCCTGTGAATATTCAACTCCAAACCAAAATGATGATCTGTTTCTGACAGATGTGACTGTCTCCCAAGACATTAGCCACAATAACGTGTTAAGCTAACGGTACATAAAGAGTGTTTAGAGGTTTCTTTTGGAGTCTTTTTGCCCCCGAATGGTGGAAAATCGTTTGCTGCGTCAACGACATTGTCTTTTTTTTTTTTTTTTTTCAGTGGGGGTCTGTGTTTTTTGTTTTTGTTGTTTTCTACTTTTTCCTTTGGGGGGTTTGGGTTTTTGTT
>VVAS01114715.1:0-10209 GCA_015103295.1 Ptychochromis oligacanthus
GTCTGGATGTCCATTACTCACAGCGCAGTTGCTGCAGGGAGTCAACAGCAGCGAGCAGACGTTGCCTGTGCTCTGGATCGGTCACATTCAGCTCCATCAGGTGATCCTCCCGCAGCCTCATCAAATCATCCACTGTTTGGTAACCGCCCAGCTGCAGACACGTGGAATACTCCTGATAAAGCAAGTGGGGAAAAAAGATACCGTTCAGAAGAGGAAAGGACAGCTTCCTGTTGGGAAGATGATTGTGCTGCTGTATGAAATCAGTTCGAACCACAAATAAAAGCAGAATACCTCTAAACTGAGACGCTTCAACACTTCCTGAACAGTTGATTTGTGTCTCACTCTGTGGAGATGTGTTTCCAAGTGTGTTCCAGGGCTCTCGTTCCTCAGTACATCCACATAGATGAACTTGAAATTTCCTATTCTGCCATTCAGCATGCCTGTCCATATTCCCATGGGGGGCCTGGCGATGATGTCAATTACATCTCCCACCTGAATAAAAGTTTAATACAGTTTTATTTTCTTTGTACACTACACAGCATGTACAAAAAACAATCTCAAACAAAGAGCAGATGTGCAAGCAAAGCATAAAGTAAATATTATTTATGTGGTATAGCTTTACAATATTTAAGTTTTTCTTATTTTAATGTGTTAGCATACTAATTTGTGCTAATTAAGACCATACATGTATACCAAACAGGTTTTCTGGATTCCAGGTTTTCTTGTGCTTTGTGCAGCTCACTGGACATAATCAGTATTTCCCCCCTACTGGCTCTACCCATGAGTTCGTGCTCTGCCCATTGACTTAATATTGCAATCCATCCATCAGTTTTCATAAGTGCTTAACAACCACAGGGTCATAGGGCTGGAGCCTATCCCTGCTGTCTTAGAGCGAGAGCTGGGATACAGCCTGGAGAGGTCGCCAGTGTGCCATATCCAGCTCTCTTAATGCATCCATGATTAACATTAAATACAAAGTGCAGCTGAGGCTGATGGGATAGCTTTTCAGGGTCTGTTCATAACCCAACAAGAGTTGGATTGAAGATATAATTAGAGTTATTACAAGCATAAATATAAATGACCATATTTCTGCACCAGGTTTCATGCCAGTAATCAATGTTGTTGAGATATTTCAGTCAGGACCAAAATGATCAAACTATGGACCAATATTTCTACTCCTACAGCTAGCATGGCTAAAAACCCTACTGATATTTCCCAAACATTATCATCCTAATACCAGTCACAGGCCAAATCCACAAATATTAAACATAATATGGTGCTGCAGTTATTTTATTGTATTTCCATTTGCTTTCCAGACTTGTTTACCTTGAGTTTGAGGGACTCAGTGTCGTATGGACTTGGCACATACTCTGTATGGACTCTTGCTCTGCCACAGAGCTGTCTGGGGCACAACAGATCGTCCTCTAGTCTCAGACTGTTTCTGTTGCTGGAGCAGTCCGACCCACTGGTGACTCCACCTGGGAAACAGCACATGGACAAGAGACTTCAGTAAAGGGCAAGATAATTAAAATGTTCATCCACATGTGAGTAACAAGGCAAGTGTGAGATGGGGATTCTAGTTTTGATTCGTCAGCAGTTAGTATAGCTGGAAAGGGGTAACAGGATACTTGAGAACACAAGGATTGCATAATTCATTGGGATGTGGTGTTAAGAATGCACTTGGATCTGTGCCCGAAGGTGCTTACTTGAGGAGCTTTGTCCGCTGTTGAGGCTGTAGAGGCTTTCCAGAGAGTTGCTGGACCTCCTGTGTCCTTTAGTAATTGGCCTCCCATGGTCAGCCTCCCTCTTCTCTGCTTCGCCTCTCTGCATGTCTCTGTTCTGCACAGCGCAAACATTAAATCATGTTGTTACTCTCCTACACAGTATATGCTTTTGGTTCTCTGCCATCTTCTCTGGCTGTCTTACGCTACAGGCATTTTAGGATAAACAAAAGAGAAAGCTAACCAACCAGAAAGCTGAGTCAGGGCCTTAAGCTGTTGTGTTTGATTCCTCATGTGACTGAACAGCTCAGTATCCCAGACACGCCAGCTCCTCTGGCAAGCAAAATATCTAATCCTGAAAACGCTGCCTTGCTTTTTATAGCAGAGGTCTAGGAGGTGTGTGGTGAGTTTAATCTCCAACTACCTGCGCTCAGCTTTTAACTTCCTGCTCCTGTACAGGGACTTAGACTCCATGGACCACATTTGCATCAGTGCATCAAAGTGCAGTCTGAGGAGTGCACAGATCTGGATGGGAAGCACATAAATGCACTGGTATGCTGCTAAACTACTATTTGATCTGAAAGGGCTCTAAAAAATTTTTTGTCAGATTTCTAAAGCAAAAGATGATTGGGAGCAATTAGGTTTCATATTAATGGGACAAGGTCGCCAAATTCCAAATATCTCACTTTACCAAAACACCAGATTTTTACTGATGTTTTATGACCTTTCCACTTGTCAAAAGTCTGTACAAAATCAAACTGATGGTCACATACAATCATCTTCATGTTACAAATGAACCAACAACTCACCAGCTGGCAGGGCTAAAAACAGGACGGTAATGTGTGGTAAAATGCAGCCACCTCACTTGTAAATATGTTATGAACCACCGGTTCAGGTATTGGCATGCAGGTTTTCATCTGACGGCCAGTCTTATTTAAAGCTTAATATTTCTGTAAGATCAAGTGATGTTGTGCTTTCAGAAAAGCTAATCAAATACATAGTAATACATCTTAAGTGTATATACTGCTGATGTGAACCCATCAGCTGTCAGATAACATATATTCTTCTATCTAGGCTATTTCTATTAAACTACATGAAACCCTGTGTGCCTTCAAACAAGACATATCTTAATATTATAGGAGCAATTGGAAAGAGGATTTATAATATACTTAAATTTATGAATTGCATTAGCTCAACTAGTACATTACTAGTACAATACATTAATTAGGCATGTTTTTGGTACCCTTAAAATGAAGCATCACCCACACTTGTAATCAATCAGGGCTTTGACCCAAGACAGGACTACCAGCTAAGGGCAAAGTGGAAGTGCCAGAACCCCAGCTGACCCAAATGCCAGCTTTTCTGCTCTGTGTGATTTGATCTGAAATCTTCACCAATAAAGTACATAATCAGTTATCTCAGGTCCTCCATCCTCCTCCATGTGGCTCTCAGCTTGCAGAGGGACCTTGTGTCAAAATATTTTTTTTTCTGCGTCAAGTAATCAATTCAGCAAAAACTGTGCAAAAATGTTATTCCACATGCAGAGTCCAGATTGGCTGTAAGAAGTATGAAGAGATACATAAAGACAACATATTAACATATTTAAATGAACATTGTCTGACCATTTGTGAAAAACCTAAAGTTGTTGAGTTTACCGTCACGGAAAACTATAAATCTCCAAATTAGAGAAGCTGGAAGCAGTGAATTTGGGGAATATATTTTTACAAATGACTTAAATGATTTATAAGTATGTACAATTAGCCTTAGTGCTATTTCATGAATCAGCTTTAGAGTGCTGATTAGGTTTTGGTTGCCTAGGGAAATAAAACTGCTGGGGACATTAAGCATCCAACAAGAAGATTTTGGCCTGAGTCCCCTCAGAAGGTTAACCTGCCCCTGCTTTGACCAGTCATATGTGGACTGGAAATGTTAGTAATGCTGGATGACGGGATGTCATTTTATGTATTTAAACAGGAAGGTGAAACATTTTATATGCCATGGTCATATTGGTGTGTAAAGATGTGTTTTACAGCTGAGCCTGTCAGTCCCTCTCCTACTTCTAGTGACAATTTCCGTACTAGTGTGTGAAACCCATTTTTTGCTGAATGGCAGGGGAAAATGGATACTGTGTGGCAGAGCAGATGTGGGGCTGACTGTTGAATCTGATTGGAATCACATTATTTAATTACATCTAAATTAAAGCAAATTCAGGCCACCATGAACTTCAAAATGTCTGTAATATCACAAGATTTGCAGGTGCACCACATACAGAGATGAGTGTTTGCGTTTCCTCTGGTGAGGCCTTGATGTCCTTCCTGTCACTCTGCGATAGACTCTCCACCTCCGTCCTCTGCAGCCTCAGTTTTGTCGCCTCACCATTCTGCTCCCGTGTTTGCTTTAACAACAAAGCACAGAGTAAGTGGAAGGCTCCACACCAGCTGCTGAAAATACACATATTTGAGAAAGCTGGAACTCCTAGATGGATGAGCTGGCAGGTCAAGGAGGTCGGGCTCGCTTACCAGACAGCTTCCATCATCCTGCAGTTTCATTAAAGGCGAGTGCTGTCTTAAGGCTTCAAATCTCTCAAATCTGGTCAACTGTTTGGGTAAAAGAGAGATTAAAATGTGTGTTTTCTGGTGACAGATGGGCATGTGTGTTCTCCTGTGACCCTGCAACATAAACACCAGCAACATAAAACCTTTGTTCTGAATTAGGTTAAACCCTGGCAGCTATACAGCTTGTAGAAATGCTGTTTTTTTGTTTGTTTGTTTGTTTTTTGTTTTTTTAGTGGTTGGAGGTTCTTCAATATACATTTTACAGTTTATTCCATATGGTTATTATTTTATCAGCTGCTTACATTTTCCTGACATGTCTTTGAAGCTGATGAAGTGTGAAGCAATGAGTCCTTTTTTATACAGGTTGCCCATTAGCATCAGTTTAGCGGTCATTCGGTGCTGCTCTCAGAACATCTGTTACAGTGACTGTTGGCTAATTTCCCAACAAGAACGGTTAGTGAACTGAGGCCTCACTGTCACGCACTAAGTGGTTGGATAAGCACCTCTTAATAGCAATGTCCTTAATATAGGAAACAAGCGCATTTTCAGTGATTCTTTATGATACAGCTACAGTGAATTTAATACCTTTTCTAAGACAGATGTTACTGAAATTTACTACTGATCTGATCTCTTGATTACATCAGGCTCTCAAGTCTTGAATGAATGGGTCATATTTACTCTGACCTGTCTGATATTACCTGTGTGTAGTGGTAACAGAGGCTGGAACTTAAACCAGTCCTTAAAACTTTGTTTCGGGATTAGATTAAAACGATAAAAAAAAAGCACAAGTGTTAGCTGGAAATTTCAATCACCGTTCAGTTAGTCTAAATGTTCCCCAAAGAGCTCTGAGGTGCATTTAGGATGTAGAGCCCAGCAAAGCGCAGTTTAATACTTTGGAGAGCTGGGAGCAGTCTGCAAGAGAAGGAGGTAGATCTCTCAGATTGGTTTGCTCATTTCTACAAAAATTTAACACAGAGCTGTATTAGCAGACAGGAAGGATGACTGATGGAGGAATAATTTCCATCAATACAAAAACAGAGAAAGGCATTTAAGTAGATAATCATTTGATAAGAAAACCAATATCTCTCCCAGTCTGTTAAATACTTATACTACTGTAAGCCACCAGTTAGTTTAGCATGATGTCTTGAAATGGGTAAACAACTGGCCTGGCCTATTTACCTAGTATACCAGAACTAATTGGAATGTTACACCATATATGTTCCTAAATAGTCTGGTATAAAGACCATAAAACACAATTCCCTGTTGATTTTATTCCTTTTATGTATGTCACTAACAAAACATACTTCACAAATATATCTAAACTAGCTTCATTGTTTGTCAAACAGATAAGAGTGTGGCAGCCATCAGTCTGTAAGTAAACAGCCAGATTTCCTCACTGTCCTCAAATGCAACATATTTTCTAGTCCAGTTGTATGTAAGTCTCTGGGACCATAGACATACACACTGAATCGTATGTCAACGTCACTGCCATATTGGATGTGGCAAACATAGACATGGAGCTCATGCTATCACCTTTCACAGGTAAGACTGAACAGCTGCTTTTTATTGTATTTGGCCATTTTGAGAACATTTTGAAAACAGAATTTCATAAAATATTATAAAGCATGAAATTTTATTGTATAAAATAAAACAAGGATCTACAGTTTTAGTAAATAGTTTCACTGTTAAAAGAAAATGAAGCAGATCACTGCCAACTGCAGCGTTTTATTTTGATTTGCAAACTTTGTTCATATTTTGTCTCAAAGATTGTCATCATTAGTACTTAAATTGATATAAATCATTGAATATAAAAATTATTTGATTTTATTTTGTTTTATTCAGAAAACCTACAGATGATTTATCTACATGTCAGAATCTGGTTATTATAGACATTTATCAAACATCGGTAGCTATAAACACTCATAAACACATTAGAAAAATACATACGCTGGTTTGGTGCCTGCCTGTTCTCCACTGAGGCCTCCATCAACCCTCCACCAATGCCACTGGTTACAATGCCTAGCACCCTCCGGTGACAGCATGGACAGGACCAGTGGTGGAATGCAACTTAATACATCTACTCAAGTAATGTACTGTATTAAAGTTTTAACATACAAATGTACTTATAAAATATAATTATACTAATATAGTATTGTTTTATTATTATTTTATTATTATTATAAAGCTACCCAGCACTATGTAAGTAATTAAAATCATCCAGCCCATTCAGCTCCAAAATTAAAGTGATACAACATTAATGAAATGATGATCCAGTTACATAACACATATAATTTTGAAAAAGGCTTTTCTGTATAATAAATATTTTTACTTCAGGTACCTGAGAATATTTTGATAAGTGATTAAGTATGGCTTTTACTTTACTAAAGAGTCTAAAGACTTGTTTTGCCACTTTTGCTAAACAGTAATCCAATACAAAATGATGTTTAAACCCTTGTACACTTGTGCCACTTTCCATGTAATACATGTGTACTAGGGGACAGGGCTGCTTGTGAATCTTAACGTCATGACCGATATCATAGAGTCATTTCTGATCAAATATTCTCAATTGCTGATTTCCAGTCTTATTGTTTTTCTCAGTTGGTTAAAAGCTATTGATACATTTTCACTGTTGGTAATAATGGTAACAATATGTTGGTAATAATGACAAGGCATGACTTACTGTGTTTTGGTAGAGATGCAGATCTGTGATGGAGCGGATCATTTGAGGAGGAGACGATTGTTTTCTGTCCAGTTCCTGTATCAGGCTCTCAAATCGATCCCATTCTGTGGTCTGAGGGAGTCCAAACAGTTCATGTCCAGGTTGGTAACAGGTGTGGTAGTAGGAAGTCTGGATCTGTGGACAGTCAAAAGGGTTCCACAGATGATTTCCAACCCTTGAGCTCCAAGCTCCATCCTCCTCTGGATCTTCATGGAGATCACTGGCCTGTTTCTGCAACAGCTGCTGTGGTGATGGAGCAGTTTTAGAGGGCTTCCTCTCTGTCCTCCTCCCCAGGCTGATGCAGGTTAGCACTGGATTGTTGTTACTCACCACATCTGCCAAATGATCTGGAGATCACCAGATACTCCTTGTATTATGAATGGATTCAACACAGCTTATTAAAACACTGAAAAGGACCACCTACAGTCGCTCACCATTATTCTCAGATGTGCTCTTCCCCTTTCCAGTTCCACTCGGGTAGCCCTTCTTTGCTTGTATCAGATTCTGCAACTTCTTTAGTCTTCCTGCGGTTTGTATTGATTCTGCTGTATCAGCTGTAGTTTCACTACTCTACATTAAGAAAAAAAAAATACATGCATTTAATGCAGTGTACAAATATTCAGCACTAACCATGTAACCAAAATGTATAAAGGAATATAAAGTGTTAGAGTTATAAGTTGCACAGAAAATGTTACAGATTTTTAACCTATTAAGAAACATCTGTGACATTGTATTTTGTTTCAGTCCACTATGACTTTATACATTTTAATCAACTATGCAGTATTTATAACACCTGTAGTTAATGTATGCAGGTATTAATGGTTCTCAGTGTCAGTCATTTTGTTTTGCTCCTCTCCCTATTTGGTCATTTCAGACCTGCTAAATCCCACCTGCCTTGCTTTCTTGACAGCAAGATTATGAGGATTTACTCAACCGTTCCTACTCCTCAGCTTTATTGTAAGACAGGACAGCATGGCTGGTAGTGTTTTTAGCTTGTAATTCTAACTGACTATGTACCAAATAGTAAACATTCTTAATGTTATTGTTTATTAACGGTACATAACTTTGAACCAAATATCAGTTAATTAAGAAATTCTCATCTTTTAACAATGTGTTACAAACTTCTGGGATAATTGAATCTAAAAAATGCTTTGGCATGCTGCACTTGTTTGGCGGGTCACTTAAATCACTGCTGTGCCTCAGTATGTTAGACTTTGCTCCTACCCCATTAATCATCTCACAATCCCAAGTTTAGGGGTAGTGAAAGGACCAAAATCTATAAGTTGACAGCCACTGGAACAACTGTCAAAATAAAAGGTCTGAGCACTTCCTGTCTACATTCCAGTTAAGTCATGCAAAAAGTATGCTGACATTAGTGCTAATCCTGGAAAAGAAAAAAAGAAAAAAAAAGCTGTATTGTTTGCACAACCATAATGTAAAAAGGTCTCTTTTCATGCAAATACTGCCCCTTTTATGGAGAAGATGAATGAGACAAGATTTAGTGAAACTGCCTGTTAGTGATGTCCCTCGCTCCACTACCTTATCAGCAGTTGGCATGAAATGCAGCAAACAGTATCAAATCCAGGTGTTCTAAAGAACACAGGGCAGATATAAAAGGACCTTATAAAGCAGATTAAAGATTATAAAGCAGATTACAGTGGACACTGGATCTGATTTGGTTGACATACATCTGACCTCTCCAGGGTTTTTTTTTCCATGTTCACTTTTTACCCCGCCTTACCTCCATCCAAAACACACAAACCTACTGAACTGAAGTATTAGCCAGATTTCTTTCTTACACATTTAAACATTATCTGATAAAATTTATTATATTCTAAAAACTGTATTGGTACCTAACATATACTTAACAGTGTTATCATCTAATCCTCCTTTTCCCCGGTTACATAAGCAGAGCACGGGTGGTGAGCAAAGATAAACAACTACAATCATTTTGCTCACATGCATTGGCATGTGCACAAACATCCAGGTATGCCAGGTGTCTGCGTGCCTGTCTAGCACTCACATCCATGTGGGTACAGGATTACGAAACCCTTAACTCTGCCATCTGCACAGCTTTGCCAGTAATTATCATTTGTGGTGCTAAAGTGATTGCATCCTTGTCTGAATGACCAGTGTGAAACTCAGTATTATACAACACATTGCCCCATATGCACTGGCTCTGTTCCAAAATGTGATCTTCAAGTAGCGAATATAGAGTTCTGTTTAGCATGGCTCTTGTCTTATACCCATCATAAATGTGCTGTAAAGTGATGTGGTTTTACCGGAGCTGGTAGATCTGTCTGTGTCCTGACACAGCTCAGCGCCTTCACTTTGTCTTCTACTGTCGGCTTGCTGTCGCGGCAGGGAGCTTTACACATCTCTGCAGGGTCAGTCCACACATCAGATAATTTATTTCATCTTAATTTGTATAAAGTCAAACATGCAAATCAGTAATGCAAATCTGACAAATTTCTTTTATCATACATATTAGAGGAAAATGGATTCACCTTTCTTTGTTACTTTATCCCAGCTAATACCATTATACACTCACTTTAGTGAGTTCTCTGTTAATTCTATAGGTTTGTTAAACATGACCTCACTGGACTGTGGTGTTGCCACTAAGCATTTTGGTTTTGCTGATGTTGGAATAGTTCTTTACCTCCTTTCTGGACTTTCATTTGAAGAAATAAGTCCTTCTTGTCACCACATGACATCCAGCAGGTGTGATGAATATCTTTTTCTGCAACACACAGGGTGGAGGGGAATAGCTGACTAGCTGTCATATTGCCGCAGTACAGAAAGGTAAAGTTTAACTTGAAATATAAGCTGAGCAAAAATATGAACATCTGAACAAATCTGTATATCATTTTGTACCAACCTAACATTTCGTTGTCCAAGGCCGATCTGGGCAAACAAGACCTAAAATAACAAGTTATAATGACAAGTATATCATTATTATCTGAAAAGGTTAAATGAAAGCAAGAATTAAGGATAAGCTCAATATAATAATAAAATAATAATTTTAAAACTTACTTATTGCTGTCTCTTTTTAACTTTATTTTACCCTGAGGTCGGTCCTTGGGGAAACAAAGGCAAACACAACTTTTAGTAAAACGATCTGAAGTATGCACCAGCTATTAGCCAGAGGGTGTGGACATTTCTTTCAACTGGTATGTAGGTCTTTGCATTAAATGTGACAATTCCTTTGCAAATA
>VVAS01114716.1:0-13014 GCA_015103295.1 Ptychochromis oligacanthus
GCTAGGCTTCACCTCAGCTGATTGGAGTCCCTGAACTGGACCTCTGTGCTGTTGGAGCCTTTTGGGGCATTTTTAATGCAATTATCTGACCAATAATATGGCTGCTGTGCGGTTAATTGGACTAACAGACCGTCCAAGAAGTCTGAGCTCCAGTTTTGGTGCTCAGTGAAATTCAGGATTTGATTTGGAGCTCTAATTTGCAGGTTACCATCTGATGCCGTGAGACATTAAAGGGGTTTTTATTTCCACAGGAAGAGCAGCTTTACTTTTTAATCAGCTCAGTGTGCTGATTGAAACTGTGGATGATCAAAACCTCTTAACTAAAGAAGCCTCCTGCTCTCTGTCCATCATTTGAATCCCTGTTTGTCTGAAAGTTGCCTGATGAAGGTCCGATGATGGGAACATTTTGTTCCTCTTTTTGTCAGCTCAGAGAAACTTCAGTTTTGGAAATCTAACCGTGAGGTCTGACAGAAACCCAGAGAGCAGGACCCTGTACAAGCTCTTTAAATGGACAAAAATGTACAAATGGAAGCTGGAAGATGTTCCAGCACACAGTGTGAAATCACTCTGAAGTTTCCAGGTTTTTAACATTTCCCAAAATACTATTTAGGCTCATATTTATGACATTAAATCAGGCAGAGATTTAGGTTAATCACTGTAACCTTTCCTCATAATTACAGGGCCTGATCTCGCTGCATGATTAACTCACAATGAAGAGTATAAATTCAGCGAGCTGTGAAAAATACAGCTGCAGCTCTCACTTCTCTCACATATATCCACTCATCATTTTTTAAAGGTGCAGCTGCAGTTTATCAGCATTCATTAGACTGAAAACTCTTTCTGCTTCTCACACAACCAAAGGATCTGTGAGGGATTTAAAACTGCAGCTGCATGTTTGCAAATTTCAGCCCAATTAGATGTGATGAGGAATTTAAAAAGGTTCAGACTGAACGCTGCTTCCTCCCGAGGAGCTGCAGGAACAAAGATAAAGCAGCACTTTAGACCTGCTGGAGGTTTCTGCAGGGGAAGGTCCAGACGTGGCTGAATGCACAGAAGAACCGATCCCTGACAAAAAGCCTGTGGGAGGGGCTTATAGCACCTCTCTATTACATCATCCAGATCCAAAAGTGTAAAAAAAACTGTGAGAAACTGAGTGTTTAGAGGCTGAGCTTTGGGCTCACAGGGATTGCTGTAGATACACGGAGCTCATTATTAGAAACCTTTCGTTTAATATGAACGCCCACTGCTGGAACATGAGCTACATGATGTATGATGTACTGAGGTGGGAATGTTTATGTGTTCAGCTGCAATCTGAAGATTCTGAGTCAGCTGTTTGTGGACAATTAACAGATCTTTTGGAAAAAGAGTACCTCCTGGATCCTGATTCTGTACCTGGAAGGCTTCCTTGGCGATGGCGTCCTCGTGGTCCCCGCGGAGCCATGGCTGGCGGTGTCTGGATTTCAGGCTTTCAGCAAACACGTCGATGTAGAAGAAGATGTACTCCTCGTGAGGAAGATCTGCCCGCCGAAACTCCACCATCAACTTCCTGAAGACATCAGGAGAGCAGCAGATGAAGATCACTGCCAGAAGGAGAGAGGGAGGAAGAGGAGTCAGTGATGAAGATTAAAACAAAAGAAAAAAAGAAACAGCCTTTTCAACATCTAGAAATGGAATAAAAATCAGTGCACAGCTCAGAGTCACTGAAGGGAAAGCTGCAAGGCTCAGTCTAAACATCCAGACATCGTACTGGGACTGGCTGTAAATCAGGATGGAACTGAGGCTGACACACGTTTTATATTCAGATATCCGTCAGTGCAATGCAAAGCTTAAAGGGTCTGTTATCACTCACAAGACATTCCTGCATTATCATGTAGTTACTAACCACTGCTACACTTGCACACAGCAAATAAACGTTGTGTCTCTGAGCAGGAGAGAAATACAACTCCCAGAAAGCACTGCTGAAACGTCCGGTCAGAGCAAAGCTGAGATAAAACACCAAAAACTAAATCACAACACCTCATGAAAAAAAGTGGTTTTCACTCCTGTAAACACCCACAAACTTCACATTCCTGGCAGTTAACGCTGTCTACAGGCTGTGCCATCTGCACTGGTACTGAAATAGTAAAACCCCTGCAAACATCTGGCCTAAGCAGCAGCTTTAGAAGTGTCCAGTCACTGTGTGGAACATCATCGCTTTCCAAAACTGGTGTTTGTTCTGGGAAAACTGGTTTCCAGCACAGGAATCACTGAATTTACAAGCAGCAAACTTTCACCAGCCTCGATCTGTGCACTCGTGTTCACATGGAGGCTCAGATTTTGATTGGTTGTCATTTAAGCCTCATGTTTGGTATTTCATGCACACCGCAGCGTGAATGAAGGAGCTTCTGGGTGGCTGAAGGTGCAGAGACGACTGACCAAACATTTACTGACTCAAAAACAGCAGTTTAAGGAGTAGCATCGGTTTGAGAGAAGGTTATAGGTCACCTCTGTGAGGTCCAGCATGCATCACTGAGGTGGCGCTTTTAACACTGATGGGCGGTCACTAAAGAGATTTTTAATCTTGGTAATTTGAGTTGGGTAGATAAAGGATATAAAAACTTTTTAAAATAATTTCTTTATGTAAAAACCTCTGCAGGGTTTGGCACTGACAGATTTCCTTTCTGAGTTTTTCCTTCTTTAGTCACTAAAAATGACTGAACTCACATGTTCACTCCGTGTTGTTCACGGTGAACCAAACTGATCGTGACACACCTCGTGTTCTGATATTTCAGTTTCAGGACAACACAAAGAAGAAATTTTGTCTATTTTTTACTTTGTTTGGCCACTTTCGTCACATCATCACAGCTTTCAGACTGACTGATCATCTCCTGCTAGAGACGATTAAGATCTTTGCTTCCACTGATCACGCAAACTTCAGTATGAACCAATGAGCTTCCATGTGGGCAGAGGAAAGGCAGTTTGATTGGACAGTTGGAAACAAACTGTTCCCAAATAGGGAAGCTGCGCCACTTTTCCAGAACATGTTTTACTCCTCAGTGAGTTTGTAACTTCCGGAAGTCTCTGCAACCAATAAGAGCTGGTTAAATTCTCTAAATACTGAGGAAAGGAGCTGCTTTAACAGAGGAGACACTGGAGCATCCTCTAGGAATGGAGAGGAGGTACTGCCATCCCACAATTCATAGTGTTGCTCCATCATCATGTAAATCACTACTGAGTAACATGTTTGAAAGTTTGTTAAAGCTGCAGCGGAGCTCTGAGGTGC
This sequence comes from Ptychochromis oligacanthus, assembly GCA_015103295.1. Classification (NCBI taxonomy): domain Eukaryota; kingdom Metazoa; phylum Chordata; class Actinopteri; order Cichliformes; family Cichlidae; genus Ptychochromis; species Ptychochromis oligacanthus. The sequence goes on from VVAS01114716.1 coordinate 3,263, forward strand.
CTGTTCGTAACGCCGCTGTAGAAATAAAGATAATGAGCTTCATCCAAATTCAACATGAAGTGAAGGCTGGGGTGCACTTTGGGTCAGTTCTACTCTGAGGTCTTAGCTTGGTCATGAACGAACGTGAATAAAGGAAGACAGAAACAGTTAAAGTGGATCCCAGCTCCTCTACTTTTAGCTCCACCCCCTTCTTCAGGTGCTAAGATACCTGCAGTGTATACATCAGGACGAGCTGACATTTCAGCGCTCGTTTCCCCCTCTGCAGTGGGGGGAAGATGTGCCGGTCCTACCGATGAACGCCAGTCCATGTGACCTCGTTTAACCCTTGAGTCTCCTCAAGCTATTTTAAATCCAGCAGGAAGTCAGCTGTGGTTCACTGCCAAAAATCACCACACACACATCACACTGATCACAAAATTCAAACCAAATCAAAGCTTATTAATGTTAAAGAAACAGACATATTCACACAGCTTTCCACCATCCTCGCCACAGTTTCTGTAAAAACTATGAAAAGTTGCAGGAGAAGGAGAAATGCATCACCTTAATGCGGTGTATTAGAGACCTCCTGACCTCTGTAACACGCTGCCGAGAGCAGAAATTCCTCCTCCATCACCATCGTGTTTCCTGAGCTCTGTTTCGTCTGGAAAATACCCAGCACTGCTCTTCCACACACACAAACCCACTCATTCAGCCAGCTACCTGCAGACAAACACACACAACCAGGTCTCACTTTAACTGCTCCAACTGTCTCAAGGTTATTAACAACCATCACAAAGCTCTGGACAGGAAACCAGGACCGCTTCACTACTGCGTCATCCTCAGGAAACAAAAAGATTCCCTTTCAGAACCAGACGTTCAGCTGGTTTTGTCTTTAAAACAAGTTTATTTAAGTTTATTAATGCACAGAACGCGGACAGGGCAGTTTAACAACATGGAAAATTTCAAATCTTTACTCATAAGGGCAAAAAAACCAAACAAAAAAAAAACCTCAAAGAAACCAGACGTGTCAACGTTAATCAAATGTAGGATTTTTTAACCCTTTGTCATCCTGTACTGTGTTTCTACATTTCTGTTCAACACAGTGAGGAGACCAGCGGACAGTCTGCTGCTTCCTGCGCTCATCAAAATATTCAGCTGACAGCGACGAGTGATTTAAGGATTATTTAGATGTCTGTCTTTAGTAAAAGTAAGCATACCACATTATGAGGACACCTCACTACAACTTACTTAGAGTATCAACAGTAAAAGTTCTTACGCTGCAGAATAACATCCCCACCAGTGCTACATGGATCAATATTACTGCTGCACATGTTTAAGGCTGTGCTCATTTTAAATAACTTCTCATTTTTGGGTATTTTAATCCACAGTAATGCATCATAATCTATAAAATAATTTGTGTCTGTAGTACAGCACTTGTGAGGACCTCTAAAAAAAGAGCTTCTCGTGAGCTCAGAGAAACAGGCCTACCCTTTGATTAACAAAGTGTATTTAAATGTATTAGTATAATAAAGGCTTGAACGGCATGTGTATGGTTAGTTATCAGTATCTACAGGGAGATAAAAAACTATGTGGTGTGTTGCAGCATGAGATCCTTTATAACGCTGTTTGAATGTAAGGATGGAGATCACTTTCACTTTGCCAGCGTTTTACTGATGTCTGTGGTTAGAGTGCAAGCACTGCCTGCCTTGCTTGCCCGGACTCAACAATATGAAATCAACATTCCTGACAAGTAAATACTAAAGCCAAACCAGATAAATGAGTTTTCTTGGTGCCGGCTTCGTGTTTTAGCTCCAGCTCTTCAGCTTTATGTGGTTAGATCCCTCCCCCTGTGTTTCCTAGTGTTCAGCTTCCTGTTTGTGCTTTAAGGATTTTCTGGACTCAGACAAAGTTTTTCTCGGCTTCTTTAACATTCGCCTTTTGTTGGTAACGCTCCAGCCTCTCTCCACTGAGATCCTAACATGTGGAACACCAGGGAGCAGAGTTGATTTATCTGAATGAATTAGATGGCTGTAAAGGAAGAGGAAACAGACAGACACCCCAATTCACCGCCACGCCGTTTCTACAGATTGAAACATAAAGGTTGCATTTTGAATGGAAAGAGTCGTCTGCAGGTTTGTGATGTCGCTCTAAAGACTGAGAAGAGACAACAACGATCAATAAGACGGCACTGACGTCGCTGGCTGTGACTCACACAGCTGGAGGCGAGATTAGCCGCCACCACCACGGCCCCCGACCACACTGACTCATCTGTCAGAGGGACGTCAGCTGGATTCATCACACAGGAGTGTGTGTGTGTGTGTGTTCTCTAAGTGAGAGCATCAGCTGTTCAGCTCTGTAGCTACAGAGAGAAATCCATTAAGCCTCAGAGCTGATACTCTCCATCAATCATAAGTACTGAGACTGACGGAGCCTTTAGGTAAAACCAAACCATGAGGGCTCCACTCAGGTGCTCAGCTCACTGAGTTTCACCTGCATGTGCTACGAGTGTCATTAAGATGGTTTTTAAAAACAGTAAGGATTCATCTCTAAAAATAAACCTGCTGGTCTAAGAAGCTGCTGTTTTTTTTGTGTGGGAATAAAGTGGAAATCAAACTGAGTTCCCTCACAGTTAGAAATTAAATTTGCAGATGAACTTAAAAAGCATGTCATACTAAGTTATTCTAGGACTAAATGATCAAAGACACACAGTCCTATGTCACACCCCACGTACAGCTCTTGTTGCTTGGTGTACAGAGGCAGTTCAGCAGGTAGCTCAGGTGAAGTCATTTTTACTCCAAATTTCAGCATTTTTTCCTCCACGTAAAAGAAAAAATTTAACCCGCTAACAAAACACTTTGTCCTTTGTAGGACTGCAGTTTTTGCAGTGGCATCTGGACCACATTAAAATCCTGCTCTGATGATAACAACAACAACAACAACAACAATAATAATAATCCAATTTTCCTGCTTTTACTTTAAAGATGACCCATTCTGCTCATTCTTGGACTCTCTTAGAGTGGCTTTGCATGACTCACAGTTTAAAATCACACATCCTTCACATCCTTTGGATTTTATGTTACAGACACACTAAGAAAAATGATGGTTGGAAACCATGGCACAACCAATATTCAAGTGACTTTGATGCATCAAGATGGTGATAAAACAGAGTCAGTCTGCGATTGATTGGGGTCAGGTTGGCAATTACATGTAATCTGTTTGCAATAATACGGGGATTACCAGCATGAGAGTGTTTTACAAAGAGCAGCGCAAATCAGCAGCTCAAAAATGAGGGAGCATATACAGCATAAGCAGGTTCGACACGCGTTTCTTTCTGGAAACAGCATTCAGAGCAATGAGAGGAGGCTGAAGGAGGATCAATATGTTTCAATATCAGGGATAACCCTTCTGAAATAACTGGGACTGTGAGAGGTCCTGAGGACTGAGACTCAGGTGGAGCACAGGATTATTACAAACTATTCCAGCGTATAAAACTGAAATCTGAGTGGAACCGCTGACCTGTACGACGTGCAGAAGAACATCAAACATGATTTACCGTCAGATCCCGGGCCGTCCCTGTTAATGAAGGTACTCACGTGGGTAAATCACTCAGGGATTTTCTGCAGGCTGTGTGAGGCTGCAGGTACTTCTTAAAGTCAGTATTACATATAGTAACACACAGACACTAACAGTCCAATTGATAGCTGCATTTTGACAGGCATATGTTATGTAGCGTCTACCAAGGTAAGTAAAAGAAAGGAGGAAAGGCTGAAACACTGGAAGGTAATCAGGATGTATCCGTGTATGCGTCTTGCATCAGGATTCTCCTCCTTTCGACACTCCATGTTAAGTTCACTTCAGTTCTGCTCTGTTTCCATAAAATCCCAGGATTACTGCAGAGCAGGAACACGTGGGGCTCATCTCTAAGCATGCAGGGCGAGGACTGAGGGCGGAGTTACAGACAGAGCCAAAGTTTGGACACCACAATCACAGCTTCAAACCATTCAGTTCTTATAACATCTCCTCCTCTCGTCCCAATAAATGGACACTCTTCGTGCCAACTATCACACACATATTGTCCTTTTTTCAGCTTTAAATTTAGCAGTAAACTGTCAGCCACAAACCTCAGTAACTCACGTTTGAGTAACTCATGATTTTTTATCCTTACTTGAAGAAATGAATCGTGGAGCAGACGAGTTGCACTCACTGACTGATTGCAACACGCCGGCACGTAAATTAGACAGCAGTTATTTGCAAACCTTCACCAATCTGAGAGTGACTGCAGTCGGTCCGAGTCGACAAGCTCCGGGCTGACAGGCCGCCATCGCCTTGTGACCAGAAGTGGTGGCCTAGAGGTGGAGGTGCTGCACACTGAGCCTCTGGGCAGCCAGATGGTCACCACAACTACTTGCAGTTGGTTGCTGACAGCAAAATAAATTCAACCACTGATTTTTCCTGGTCATAAGCAAGTTTCTTCCTATTTTTTACTGTAGTGTGACTGAGGCTTCAGCGGAAAATTCATCCTGATTCGTTCACATAGAAATTAGTCGACAGGCTGTTAGAGGCAACCAGAGTCAAAGAAGCTCTCAGTTTATAAGCTGCGTTACGATGTGTTCAGATATAAAATATAAATACAGATTTTTTAAATTTATTTAGAAAATAAATACAAATATAACATACAAAGTGTTCAGAACATGAAAAAAGCTGCACAGTGCATGTTTCTGTACTCGAACACCTCCTGACAACCTGTGACTCCCCTCCTCTCCCTGTCTTCCTGTCATGATCCTGACCACTCAAAGACCCATACCTTTGCCAGGTAATGCATTTGTCAGGTTGTCAGCACAGGTTTGTGAGCATGTGCAGAAGGACAGGTTGCTCGTTGCTCACAGTGGCAGCTTCATCATAGACAAACCGCCTGATCATTTGTGTTTTTCAGAATCAGTGCTACCCCTCTCTCTTTCATGGCTTCCTCCCGGATCTGAACGTGGATGTCAGAGCCTGCAGGAAGTCTCCAGAGGCGCGATGACATTCCTCGACCCTCCTCCTCCATTGTTTCAGGCTTTAATAACCCCTGAGCAGGAAGTGAGTGGTGAAACCACAGAAACCACGCAGGGCTAAAAGCTTTCTGCTCATTGATATGGAGCTCAGACATCCTGAGACAAGTCCAGAGTCTGTGAAACCAAAGAACTGCAAGTTAAATTCTGTGTGTGTTATTGTCCTCTACCTGCACTAAAAACACTGATCCAAAAATACCACTGCACTTCCAGCTCCTACATTTATCCAGAGAAGGTTTTCCTCCATGCATATTTATACCACACACACACACACACACGCTGGGTTAAAGGCCTCTCCATTGGAGCAGTGACTGAATAAATGATTAAATTAATCATTTACTGTGAATGCAGAGCTGTAAACACTGCTGTTCATGCTGTCGAGTTCTCACAGGGAAATCAGCTGCAAGTGAGCAGAGTCATCTTTACAGGAAAATCAGAACAGTTATGTTATTAATTAATGTCAGAGCAGTCAAAGGTGGTCCAGATGGCACAAATTTAAATTACCTTTTTGGTGTTTTTAATGATGTCCCTGCATCCATCTTTAGTCATGTGGAAAATAAAGTTTTCACTGGACTCTCTGCAGTTCTGTGGAAACATTCTTACTGCTTCAACATGAATTCAGAGGGAAAGCAGCAGCCAGGTGCTGATAATCAATGCACTTGATTAACTGATCATCAGCAGTGTGAGCACATCTGTAAAAGCAGAAGTTTTGGCAGTTTGCTGGTGTCGAGCATCCAGCTGAGTACTAACAGGATTCCCAAGGAGGAAAGACATCAGCAGTGACCTTAGAGACACAATTGTTGCTGCCCATTAATCTGTGAAGGGTTATAAGGGCATTTCCAAACCACTCAGCCTGAGCTGTCCCTCTGATGTACTCATTTCTAATCTTGTCCATCCTGGTCTTCAGATCCACCTCCAGCTCCTGTCTTTTACTCAGTGCCACCATGAGCAGCTCTAATGTGCACTTTCATCTTTCCTTTTGAAGAGATGTTGATGGTTACCTGTAAACTAAAGGGTGGGACATTTACATTTTGTTTCAGTGAATCTTAACTTTTCTCACTGGTTATTTTAATCTTTCTTTTACTTCAGCTGCTGTGAGGGCATTCATTACAGCAGTATTTATAAGTATCTTCGCACACGAGCTACAATTATCAGAAACAATCCAAAGTACCAACTCTTGTTTCTGTTCCTCTGGGTCACAGACATTAAACTGCTATTCAAACTCTGATAGATCCCATCACACTGATGCTCACAGCTGGTTAGAGAACAGAGAACAGGTTTAGTCTTTAGACTGTGACTCTTGCAGTGAGTGTAAAACTGATTTAGTTGCAGTTCTTAGCTGAGCTTAAATGTCATGTGGATATCTGCTGTACTTATGAAGTTATGAGGGACCAAACATGCTGTCAGGTCAGGTGGGACCTTTATCTGTTTACAGTGCTTTCACCCTGAATGACCTCGCTCCATTTTGTACACTTGCAGCATCATCCTTTGGGCCGGATCGGATCACCTGCCTGGAACAGGTCTGTTCTTTATTTAATGTTGCAGTAGATCCACCAAATTAACGACAGCCGTCAGAGTTTTCCATCAGTGAGAGAAAATCAGGTTATCGCAGCTTCTCGTCTCAGCGTCCTGCTGACCGTCTGTAACCTGACCCTCAGCTCAAAGATGACACTGCCATTTTAAATCATACCTACGGCCTCTGTGATGGTTTTAATCTGCAGTGGTCATCTCAGGACGAATCTCAGCCAATAAACTCCCAGAGTTCCCTGCACCTTTCAGGACTCCCTGATACAACCGAATACAACAAAACCACGTTTCTTTCTTCTCTCATCAGTCAGATAAAATAAGCAGGTTGTTTAAATAATCTGTAGGTCACTCTGTTCATTTAGTGCTCAGCTGCAGACAGCTGGTCAGTTGACACTCTGCTGGCTTTTAGCACCAGAAGCAACTCGACGGCGGTGTCCGAGCGTGAACCTGCAAACTGAGAGGTGACGCCTCCTGAACGCTGCAAACCGCAGGAACGTGTTTGTGAGGAACGGCTGCTCGTCAGAGTTTTATTCTTCTAACTTTGTGTTTCATTGTCTGTAGTTAATCAGAACAAACTCAATAGGATTGTAAATATGGGCAGTAAGACTGCAGGTCAGCAACAACAGAATATGACACAACTTTGGGAGTCCTGAATGGGGGAAAGGTGTGAGAAACATCCTCAGTGATGTAACGCAGCCTCTTCATGGTGAATACACCTCACTACTATCAGGACGCAGGTAGCACCTTTGAGAACATCTCACACCCACAGGTCTTTACACCTTGTAGTATAATTGTTCAACTAACCTAGGTGATACGATTTTTTATGTTGGATTTTATTTCATGTGATTTTACTGAGACACACACCTCTCCACCTTTTTAAGCTGTTTTGTTTCAGGCTGTTTAATTTGAGTTTTTGCTGCTGTAACACAGGAATTTCCCAACATTTATATAATATACAATTCAATAACCTGTAAATTAAAAATTCTATTCATGTTATTGGCCTGGCGAAGTTTTCCAAATTGGACTTCAGAATCTGTATATATTCACCTCCATCTGCTTCTGTCGTGTTCATGTTCACATTTTTCAAACCACAGCTCAGGTGATCTTTTGATTGAGAATCCTCTGTTAAGACTTTCTTTTTATGTCTGAATACGCTCTGATGTGACGTCTCTCCTGCAGCTTTTTACAGACGTGTTCTCTCCTCTGCTGGCCCTCGGTGGGCTCTGCAGGGCTGTACAGTCGACATGTGGATGCAACACAAACTGAAACCTTTTGCATTTGTTTCGACACAAGCTGAGATTAGTTTCCGGGAAGCCACTTTCCATCTGCGTGTTTTATTTATTTCCTTCTTTATTTCTGTACTAACGCAGGAAGCCCCTGAAGAGGTCTCAAAAGTGCTTCATGGATATTTTTTGGCTTTTTCTAAAATGAGAGAGTCTGCCTACCTGTAATGACAGGAAACAGTTTAAATTCCCAGTTGCTGCCCCATTATTCCTTTGCACATTCTCACTTCATACCTCCCAGCATGTACCGGGACTTCCTGTGTTACTGCACAGCCGTTCCAAACCCTAAACTTTACATTTGGAATGTCGCACTTTCTAACAACTCCCCACATCATCTTTCAAGCTGATAATATTGTTCCCTGTTTGTTTAGTTATACACATAAGGAAATGTCCTTGAAGCTGAGCTGGTGAACCTCTGCTCCTCACAGTCTGATACAGACACGCTCAGTGAGGTTCATTAAAAGTGGTCCCTGGAGATGCGGCCTTATTAACACATTGTTTCTTCACATTCCTTTTCTTTATTTGGTCGTGTTGGGAAGTATTAATTCAGCAGCCTGAACTCTTCAGTTACTCTGAGAAAGGGTTTTGAGTGCTGGAGGTCACTGTGGGTCGCTGCTGTGAAGGGGCAGATCCTCCAAACTTCACCTACGTTCACCCAAAGTAGATGAAGTTTGGAGGATTTCAGGCGGGTCACAGGTGGCAGCAGAGCAACACGCCTGACATTCGGTTCACGTGACTTCTGACCCAGGCGGAGTCCTCTCATCGGGGAGGGAACTGGCCGAAGCTGAAAAAACAAAGTTGTGCTGCAAGCTCCGACCCAGCAGCAGTGTGTTATCGTTGGCTTCGTTGGCTTCATTAGCTTCACGCTTCGTTCAGTCTTCAGGGACTCTCATGCTGAGGAGGATCCAACAGCTCTGCACCCCCCCACCTCAGACTCTGTCCTCATTTCACTCTTCAGACCAGAACTGGGATCAAATCACTGACCTCAGAGGACAGTTTCCAGCACAGAGTGCACGCAGTCATGGAGTAAAGTATTCCTCATGTTGCTCTTAGTTTCTAGTTTCAACTTTATGTGGCAGATTTTTGTTGAGAACCAGCCTGTCTCAATTGTTCTCACCAGCCATCATCCTCCCAGGGCTGAAAAACTGAGCTGAAGCACCAAAACTTTCCCCCTTCTTAACAACAGGAAACACCCTGTATGGTTGAGGTGAGGGGCGGAGCCTGGACAGAGCATGCAGGAGGCAGCAAACATGCTCAGTGTGAATGCACAGGACAGTTACCTGCTCTGTGCTCAGCTCTGTGCAGCTGGGCATCAAGCAGATTTTGAACCATGAGCTGCAGGTTAAAGACCATCTAATGTCCAATCAGACTGAGCCGGACATTCACATTCTGACATTCAGCTCTGTCAGGTGATGTCAGGCGATGTCTGCAGTGCACCCATGAAAACAGATTCCCTTCTCGAGGACTGAGATATAAATTTTCGGTTTCTTTTGCACATGTACTGTAGAAGCAGAACCACAGGATATGTTTGGTCAGATTTAATGAGCACAAACTGCTGAGCGATTAACAAACGAGGCTCAGAGCTCGTATCTGTGAGCAGACGTTTGCTTTGGATGTGACTGTGGGAAGAAACTGGCTGTGCCACTCGAGGCTGCTGATAACAGTTTCTGTGAAGGATCACCGACTTTACAGCAGATTCCAGTAAGGACGAAGAAGCACGGCTCACCCAAACTCCACTCAGGGTATTCTGATGAAGTTATTTTGAAGGAAAACCATTCACATTTAAAGGTTTAACAGACATTCAGCATATCAGCTCCCACTGCAGGTAAAGCTCTGCACCAGTGGGGGGTGGATTCATTCATATGCTGTGATATCTGCAGTTTAAATACATTTCAGCACCATGAACCCATCT
>VVAS01114726.1:0-14195 GCA_015103295.1 Ptychochromis oligacanthus
GCCGCGCTCTGCTTGGCCTGTCGATACCTGTCAGCTGCCTCCGGAGTCCCACAGGCTAACCATGCCCGATAAGACTCCTTCTTCAACTTGATAGCTCCCCTCACCTCCGTTGTCCACCATCTGGTTCAGGGGTTACCACCACGACAGGCACCAACCACCTTGCAGCCGCAGCTCCGCGCAGCAGCCTCAACAATAGAGGTGCAGAACATGGTCCATTCGGACTCAATGTCCCCAGCCTCCCTCGGAATGCTGTCGAAGTTCTGCCGGAGGTGGGAGTTGAAGACCTGACAGACTGGGGCTTCTGCCAGACATTCACTAAACGTTTAGGTGCGCCAGGCCTGTCCAGCATCCTCCCCCGCCACCTGATCCAACTCACCACCAGGTGGTGATCAGTTGACAGCTCAGCTCCTCTCTTCACCCGAGTGTCCAGAACATACGGCCTCAGATCAGATGATACAATTACAAAATCAATCATTGACCTGCGACCAGGTCAAATTTAACCTAATACTGAATATCAAATATGAACTTGATAATCATAATGAAAAGTTTAATCTCTAAGAAGTTCATAATATCTCATTTTTTATGCCTTTCAGTTCAATCACAATATACTAAAACGCCCCAAAAATGTTCAGTGCTGTTAAGATCAGGTAGCTGTGGTGGAATCATCCTCCACAAAGAAGTGTTTTGGGTGTAATAAGGCATGGTATGTTCACATTTGGTTGCTCAAATTGTGTTTTAGAGTGCCCGGCACTGCCATCCTTAGACAACTTTCATTTTCCTTTGATGTAATTTTCACCAATATCACAATGCTACTTAGTATGCAATGCTTGGCTGAGGCACAGGTATTTTTAACAGGTGAACAATCATTGCCAACAATGATTGAAAAAGCCTCTGATGATTGGATTAAACCAATGTGGATGTGTGTTTAGGTTTCTAAGTCCTCAAGCTTTCTGTTTTGTGGTTTACAAAAATTGGACAGGTTAATGTGGACTTTTGGATCCCACTGCATGCATTTTCAAATTATTTGTATGTCCTGAAAATACACATACTGTATTCTTGTTTTTGTCATAAGCTTCCTTTCATAGATATGATCACAGCAGATCATTTTGAACTGACTAAATCATTTTATCCCAACAAGCAGCGGTTGGAACACTTAAGAAGTATTTTGGTTAGGAATTAAATCAAGAGAAACTGGATTAAAATGCAAATAAATGCTAAATAGGTGCCACTTAATGAATTTGTTGAAATGGGTGAACTACTTGAACTGATTTGCAAATGATTAATCATAATTTAGTCCATACACAATCTTTTCCGTCATATTCAAACAATTACCAAAAAACCTTGCAGATAAAATGTGTGAAATATATCCAAATATCTATATAGAAAAGGTTCCATGCATTATAGCGCCCAGAAAGATTTCTTTGATCCTACATGCCGGGAGCATGCCGTCATGACCTCACCATTTAGGAAGGAAATTGAAATATGGGCTTGTCAGCTTGGGGACACTTCTCTGTTTGACTGAGATGATTAATTTCAGGCAAAAACCCATGGCAGCAGGTCGGGAGATGTGGGGACACAGAATGTCTCACTGCTAGAGGCAGAGAATGCACAGTGTGTGTTCCACAAACCCAAACACTCACCTCAACCTGCCGCAGGTGTTTAAGTCTAAACACATAGGCGAAATTCAAATTGGATCAACCTCTAAATTTCAGGCAGACACACTAATTTCTAAATCAGTATCTGAAGGTCTTTATTCTTAGTTCATCGTGGGTCTCCTTTCAACCTGACATCACCATGCATCATGTATCCAGAGTGCGTCTACATCTGATAAACTTGGACAGCATTTAGGCTACACCTGGTGTATGCTAAAATGAAGCCTGGCTTTACCCCTCGAAATCCAGCTGCTAACGTTTCTCAGCAAAACACACATTTCCATGCACGCCGCTTTTTCTCCTCCTGGCACTTCTCCTTTCACTGCCATCATGCCGAGAGCAGCTCGGATGAAGTGCTCCCTTTGGACATTTAGGCTGCTAAAATCTTTGCTAAGTGGCATATCTTTGGTGTCAGGTGGTACAGCAGGTTGTCCCCTAATTGCAGGGCTGGCAGTTTCCTTCCACATGGCCAAGTGTCCCAAGTTGCTTCCGATCACAGGCTAACACCCTGCATGGTAGCTCTGGTAGCTTTGGTGTGGGGTGTAAATGTGAAAATTACTATTAAATTTCTTGTCAATGCCCCTTTGCTTTTAGGCAAATGGCAACAGTCTTTTAAGGTGGAGATGCACAGACAGAACTAGTGCTAGATTAGGCTCCAGCAGCAGTGCTTTGGCATAAGGGAGCTGAAGCGCATTGTAGAATCTAACTGCATTTTAAAGGAACCATATAAATGCAAACCCTTTACTAGTAAGCCAATATAAATGTACAAATAAACAGAGACCTATGCTGTAGCATTCATGAATCTCTTAGGATGCTTATCCAGAAAGACTTTAAAAAATAGTAGCCCATGCTATTATCATTATCAGTTTGACCTATGATAGCAATGTACAGCTCTACAAAAGCTTATTTTTTTATTTTAGATATTAAATGTTAAAAAAAAAGTATGTGATTAAACATGACAAAACTATTTTGTTTTTCAGTATTTCCAGGAGGCCTTGATATGATCTAGCTACATTCCCTCAGAAACTTGCAGGTACACATTTTTCTTAAAACAGACACAGGATGTCAGTGACAGTGAGGAGAATCTGACAATAAATGCAGTGATAATGGAAAACGTGTAAGGCAGGCAGCATTTCAGATTCCTGCCGGAGTGCATGGCACGGTGTGCGCAAACACACAGGAATGCTCACAGAGATCAAGGCAAAAATGTTCATGCAAATAAGCAAACAGATAAACTGATGCAAATGTGAGCATGCTGCTTTGGGACAATGGAACAACTAATGAACTTTGCTTTGCTCCAACTTTACTGAAGTCAGAAAATCCAGTTAATACTCCATTATGGGCCATTGCAACTTGAAGTGAGGTGAGCTTTATCCAATATCCTTTAAAGTCCGTGTAAAATCACATAGTAGTTCTTACATGTTAAATGGGTTTTGTGACCAGGAATGGCAGCATAGTGATGAAGAACAGAACAGGTACTTGCAATTTGGCCTCTGAGGACTGGAAAATAATTTCTTCCTTTTTAAGATATTGTAATTTTATCTACTAAACCTTGTCCTTGTAAAGACATGTACAAGAACATACACCAGTAGTCACACACACACACACACATACAATCTCGACTAACACATATATGCACATAGAGAAACTACAGCAAAACTACCGTGAGAGAGCTATAGAGATACAAAAAGACGTACATCACATCACATCTACTGTGATGTTTGAGAGAACAAAGCCATTTTAAAAAGTGCTGCTTCTTAAGGTTTTTCTTTTTTTTTCTTTATTTTATTATAATACGAGTCATGAAAAGCAGCAGCAGCAGCAGCAGCAGCCAGACACCCTTAAATATTTATTTGTGGGTTTTGGAGCCAGATGAGCTCTGACTGCATAAACAGATTAGCTGCCACTCTCTGCAAACATTCTAATGTCCACATACTCTACACACACAGAAAGATCTATCCACATATACACCTCACTACACGCATGCAGTTATGTAATGTCGCATCCGCAGTCACATAATTGCATTTCACTGTTGCACTCATACGCTGGTGTCGCTCAGCCAGAAGGCTCCATTTGGTGATATACACAGCATAAGGCAAACCAAGTCTGGTCTTTCCAAATATTTGACCGTGTCATTTATGATTTTTCTGGGTGTGTTTGTGTGTGTGTCTCACAATTTGCCCTCCTAACCTATTGTCCACTGATGCTGTCACCTCCATTTATTGAAACCACCTCGCTTCTTCTCCTGTTCTCCTTCATCTTTTGACATTTTGATGTTAGCCTGCCCCCTCCCTCTTTTTTTCTGTTTGTGCTCTCCACTTCTTTCTTGTTTCTTCTCTTGCTTTTCTGCTCTTTTCTCTTTTTCAGCCCTTCCTTTATAACAATGCATTCTCTTTCACCCATTCCTTCTCTGCTCTTTGATATCTCTCCTCTATCCTTCCTGCTTTTCTCTCAGTCACAGCTGATGTGACACAGTTTTCCTCACACTTTGGATAGTCCCAGATGGCAACGGCACCACACGACCAAGGAAGAAACTGATACCATTGACATGCATTGTGGATGGTTTGCTGCTTGAATCTGAGGGAATATGCAGGTGAAGAAAAATGTCATGTTTTTTTAAACTGAAGTCAAAGGGGCTGGGCAAGTAAAACAAGATAAAGCAGCTGTTTTTAAAGAACAGCTGTTTGATATCAGAAAGAAACATGTGTTACTAGCTCATCTCTCTGCTAAGAGACTGGCTAACAGTTTGGGAAGGCCCCTGGCATTCAGTCCTATCATTAGACATCTACATATGGCACCAGTGATTTAGTTAAGGCTGGAGTAACGTTATGTTTAAAGCAAGCAGCTGAAGTATGATTAGGAATAGGCGACTACAAGAACTTAAAGTTAGAAAAAGATTGTAGTTATGGTTTAGATGAACATAGGGAACAGGACTCCTGTTTCAAAAAATCAGTCTGCATCAGTCCATTTTCTTCACAAAAGGCCACCATCACATTACCTGCATTAGGTGCAAATGGTGAGGTGACAAGTTGGGTACAATAACGCATATGGACATTATTTTCAGGCATAATGGGTTTGCTGTAACATTCAGAACTGAAATCGACTGTGGCAGATGTACAGTTGGAGTAGTAAGAGCTCTGATCTAGTTGGAATGATGAAAAGGATATGAAGGGGAAAAAAAAAAGTGACATTTTGTGAATTTACTGTCTACAAGAGTTAGACTCCCAGGAGTCCTGTAAAATTTGAGCATAACTGACCTGATTTCAGTATTTTAATAGCCAAGACAATCATAGTTTCTTTAGTAATGATATTTATGTGCTGAACTCTATTGTAGCCAGAATATTAAAAAGCAGGCAAAGAGCGACAACATTGGAACATTGATCATCTTGTTAACATTGCAATGATCTGCCTGTAAACCTTGGGTCTTGGCATTCATACTTTGACGTGTACAGCCTAAACATTGTTGCAGATGAAGAACACCCCCCATGGCAATGGCACTTCCCGTCAGCAGCTATCTAATCCAGCAGGACAATGCGCCCTCTCACACCTCAAAAACTTCTCAGAACCAGTTCAAGTATCATGACAACGAGCCCAAGGCTTTGTCCAGGCCTCCAAATTCCCCAGATCCCAGTCTAAACAAGCACCTGCTGTCATGGTCCCTGGGTATGGGACCCAGGGTTTTGGGTTTTGGTGTGTTTATGTTTCCTTTTGGGTTTGAGTATTATTTATATGTTGAGTCCTCAGTTCTTAGTTGTAGTTTCTGATGTCTTTGAGGTTTGTATTTAATTAGTTCCCTTTGTGTTTCCATTCTGTTCCTCCTTCTGTCTCGTCTTTGTTTTCTGTGTTCCCCTGCCTCTGGATGTCAAGTTTTCTCCTGCCCCTGTCTAGTTTTATTACTTCCTGTTTTATTTTGGTAATTGTTCTCTGTGTCTTGTATTCTGCTTTGCTTCCTTGGTCTCGTTATTCCCTGAGTTGTGTCAGCTGTGTTCCCACCTTTTTCCTCTCCCCTCGTTACCTGATGTGTGTGTATATATTGTCTCAGTGCTCCCTTGTCCTTTGTCGGGTCGTTGTCATGCCTCCCACTGTGTGTTTCCCTGCCTCCGTGTTTTCTAGCTCTGTTCCTGGTTTGTTTTGTGGATTAAGTATTTTGGACTTACAGCAATAAAACTGTGTGTTTTGAGTTTAAGTCTGTCTCCGAGTTCTATATATGGGTCCGTCTCCTGCGTGTACTTTGCCGTGCCCTGACACCTGCAAGATGCAGTGCAAAAAGCCTGATCTATGAAGATTCTTTCTATCACGTGACCCACAGTACTTCGAGGATACACTGCCAACGGCCTCAGGCGAGATACTACAGGATACCTACAGAGGTCCTGTGTACATGCCCCACTGGGTCACAGCTGTTTGGGTACCACAAGGGGAACCTTTACAATATTAGGCAGTTGGTTTTAATGTTGTGGCTGATTTATCTGGTTTTGCTTTAAAGGAGCTCAGTGTAACTTCAGTAAACCATCGCTATTAATGACCCTGAGAAGTTGAATGAACTTTAGTGAGTATCATTAGCTAACATTAGCCAGAAGAAAGAGAATTGCTGGGGGTCAGAAATGAAGATCCCTGCATAAATAGAAAGCCCTGCTCACGATGACCACAGATTTCCCCTGACAATGCTCAAGACTTTTGTGGCAGCCCTAATTAGACAGAACTGTTTTTTCTTCTGGCTAACGTTAGCAACAAATTGCTTGATACCCAACATAGCAGCTAGCTGGCTAACCTTAGTTTGCTGACTTTCTAATGCTGTTATGAGCAAAATACCTGAATAATACCTGAAGCCACATCAGTATTTCTTTTGTCCTAATGTGGACTTTGTTTTGTAGTCTGTGCTGTGCTGGGAACCAGCCATATGCTGACATTAGTGATTAGTGAACTCAATTTCTAAGCTAAGTTAGCTTGTGTAGCTCACTGGTGGTGTTATGCGGCAAGGAGGGAAAACACTCAGGAGTGAGCATAGATGTCACATCCTTTGGATTTTAGTGAACAATCGGTATAAATTAGTGCTTCTTTTTTTTCTTTAAGTTACATTACAGTCAGTTCATGCA
This sequence comes from Ptychochromis oligacanthus, assembly GCA_015103295.1. Taxonomy (NCBI): domain Eukaryota; kingdom Metazoa; phylum Chordata; class Actinopteri; order Cichliformes; family Cichlidae; genus Ptychochromis; species Ptychochromis oligacanthus. The sequence goes on from VVAS01114726.1 coordinate 6,746, forward strand.
TTGCCAATACAGGATATTTAGTATTTCAGAAAAGTTCCATAGAGGAGTTAATGTCATAATTTACAACTGGTTTACATGTTTCAAAATACTGATGTTAATGTCCTTCTTAATATGAACTATCAGGGTGAAAGCTTCAACCGGATGTTTAGTGTGGTGATGGTCAAGAGTTTTGGGGTTTTTTTTGTGAATGCAACAAATGGAGCAAATTGCCTTAAAACCTATCCTGATCACAGCGTCAGTCTGTGGCAGACACAAAAGTGGGGTGTTTTTGTTGAATTTGTTCAGGGTGTAAAAAGTAGACTTGAATATCTGATTGTGTTTTAATATGTTTTTCTATATGGTTTTAGAATTTAAAGTGGAAACCTTTTCACATCAGTATAATGGAACTTTGCTGTGGCTCTGCTGCTACTACTATTATGTGGATAACAGCACTAAGTTGTACACTACAAACGCATATAGCTAAGCCTGCTTTTTTCAGGGTTCTTCATGAAATTGCCTGTTTGAAAGCTGAATGCACTTGAAGGCCATCCTCAGTTCTTCCTCTGTCAAAACTCCACTCTGCAGTCCAGTAATTTCTTTCTTCATCCTTTTCTCTTCACCCTGTTTCATCGCTCAGTTCTTTCTTTTTTATTTCTTCCCAGTTTCTACCAACTCTTTGTTGTCCTCTCTCTCTCGCTCGCGCTCTCTCTCTCTCATTCCTATTTTTGCCCATGCTGCTTTGCTCTGCATCTCCCCACTCATCTCTCTGTTTGAGTTTATATCCCAATCCGTCATCCTCTCCTCTCCCTTTCTATCTCTCTCCATTTCTGCTTCCTCATTCCGTCACACTCGGCAGATTTCTCAATCTCTAGATCCATCTTAAATCTCAGACCTCATCCCCTCTCCTTTGCTCTCTTCCTCCACTTCCCGAGCTCTCTTCCTCATTGTTGTCTGTCTCGCTGCCATTTCCCCGTTTTCATTCCTACACGACATACTATATATTCCTAGACATACATATTTATATTTTCAACTTCTCTTAGATATTCAGCCATTCTCTCTCTTGCTCTCTCTCTCACTACCTCCTTGCTACCAGTATTTCATGCGTGAATAATCCATGTCAGTTTAATCCTTTTAGCTATTCTCCCCTGTAGCCTAATGAGCCTATAGCGCTACTGCACTGTCTAACACACACACGTACACACATACACACATGCACAGCAGCTATCAGTATGCTTAAGAACATTAATACCACCTTAACAGGATTTATCTCACTTCTCGATCCCTCTCCATCCTCTCCTCTCCCTCTCTGGTCTGATCTGTCTCTCTGCTCCCCTCAACCAATCAGCGCTCGCCTCATCCCTTATTTAATCACACTAATATCTTCCTTTAATGGCGTAATTGCCACATAGGCTTTACTGGAGCTGACATTTGCTAAATGGTTCAGAGGCAAACTCACAAATCTTCTGTTAGCAACCAGCTGGTGGCAATAAAGGATGTCCACTTGAGATTTTGTGGAGCATTTGGTAAAGAAAAATGCAACAAGTAAGCAAGCAAATGATTTATAAACTGCCTGAAACTGTATTGAAAGGCTAAATAGATTCATTCATTCAGTAAAACACTGGTATTTGCTCCTAACTATTGAAGGTTTAATGGAAAAAAACATCACTCAAAGAAATATACTAAAAGAAAGCCACACACACTAAGGTTTTTTCAAAAGCATCTACATATAAATGTGGTCATCTAACAAGAATCTAGCAAGAGGAAAATTACAAAAGGCATACAAAATGAAACAAAAAAACTCAAACAATAGAAGTGAGGCTGCAGTAAAAGCACTGTAAATGGAAGCCATTCAGAAGCTTTATAGACAAACCTGGTGCACCACACTGCTTTATGAAGTTAAAATGTGCTTTTTCATTCAAATAGGTGCTTAAAAGAATTTACTGTGGCAGAATGAGCTGAGCTCCACGGCCACATCATCAAATATTCACCCCATATACTAAATGGAAATTTCTGAAAACCAACAAACATATTCGAAACAGATGGCATATGGTGAATAATTATAATTATAGTTATAAATCATATTTAATACAGCAGTAAGGGCATATGAGATACTATGATTATGAGGATTTGTACGCTTCTCTATAAATTGTAAATGTTTGGTATGCAGGAATATCTTCACAAGATAGTTCCATATATATGTAAGTGTGAGAGAGTGTGTGTCCTGACATGACCATCATTGTTTTCCTCCATTCCATCACCTTCAAAGTGCTGTCCCCTCATCTGCAGACACAGCAGCAGGACAGAAAGTTTGCTGTTTCTCTCCATCTCTATTTGTCTCTGGCTGTCTTCTAATCAGTCTCTGTCATCACCACCTCCTTCCCCCGTCTCCCCTTCCCCTTGTCCGTCTTTTGTCTCCCCTTTATTTTCAACCTCGATCCCTCCCTCACTCCATCATTCTGTCTGTGCTTCCATCTGCTCAATCGCTCCTCAGTGTCAAGCACGCAGACAGTCGTCTGACAGCTATATGAATTTTACACACTCACAGAGTACAGTTATGTTCAGCTAATTAGCTCAAATGGCAGCTATGTGCCACATCACTGCCATTTGAGAACCTTTAATAACAGACTACCACAGTCTATGAAACCTTACTTTGTTTAAAAATCTTGAGTGCAGAGCCGAGTGTGGCTGTATAGTGCACACATTTTAATTTTAAAATATGCAGTTTTTAACATTTTCTTCATTCTTCTGTGATTCTCAACTGGTGAAAAACTGAGAATGGCCGCAACTGCCGCAACTGCCGCTGCTGTGATAACGTTTCCATAGTGGGAACTAAAGAAACCCTTTCACCTAATGGGTAAAGTTGTGTATGTTATAGGTTTATATTTACTACCATCAAAACCTTGACCTGGACAAGACCAGTGTTCAAGTCACACAGTTTTTTTCAGGCATGGCATGGCTGATACCATAGGCCTGTTTCACAGCAGCCAATTTGGCATCAAACAGCAGGTAAAAACAGGTGTTGCTAATCACATTAACAAAGGTCCTTTTCTGTTTAGACTCATTTTAGGCTTAATTAATGTGATTAGTAACATCTGTGTTTCCCTAGTTTTTTAATGTAGAAGGTTGCTGTGAAATCTCTCAACTTCTTTTTCTTCAGTTATCATACTCCAATAATCCAGATGACACAATGCAGTTAAATATCAGGCAAAAGGTGATATACTTTATATCCGTAACAGGCTATACCAATAGTAGTGTGGGTTGTCACATTATAGGTCACTATTATGGTCTGCCCAAGGTAGGCAATTAAGTCAAGCTCTGCCACAATCCCAGCAGACCAGCTGATCTGAATCCCAGCCCACATCAGCTAATACCCTTCTGGACATCCAGACATCCTGGACATCCTTCCTGTGCATCTGCCACTTTAAAGCCTACCTCCATCCCAGCTCCTTATTTCATGCTGTATCTGACTTAGACCCCCACGGAGGCCTAGACCATCTGGCAACCACCAGTCATAAGGGAAAAATTTGTATTGTAAATTGTAAATTTGTGAGTGCTTGCTGAAGGTTGCTGGCAGTCACTGTGAAACTGACAGCTCAAGCCCCATTCACGCAGACCTAGAGACAGGTCCCCTGGTAGCCACTGGTTGTTAGGGAAATGAGTGTATTCCGCCACCAGTTGGCAAGTGGTTGCTGGTGGTCACTAGTGTAAAACTGGTCACGAAGAGTTATACGATGTTGCACTGGAAACCTCCCTGCGATTGCTTTGGTTTCTAGCAGGTGTCCACGCCCATCAGTAGTTGGCATGGAAGACGCTGACTTGTGGCCAGTAGTCTGCAAACACTCACAAACTACTTGCCAAGCGGTAGTGAAACTGTGAGAAGTGCAACGTAAACCAGAAACAGAGACTGTTCACCTTCAAAGTAAAAGTTGCACCTTTTGAAATGTGTTGGCTGCAGCAGTAAGGCACTTTTACTTTGAAGGTGAAAGTTCTGTTTCAGGATTGCATCACATTTTTTCAAGTTTCACTATTGCTCAGAGAGTAAATGGCAAATGTTTACAGACAAGTCAGCGTTTTCCATGCAAGCTTCGACAGTCTGCTACTGACCAAAGCAAACACAAGGAGGTTTTTGATGAAGCTCTCTCTTTGTGACCGACTTCACCCAGCAACAGGGGCAATACACATTTTTCCCTAGCGATCAGAGGTTCCCAGGGGGTTGCCAACCAGTCTCTAAGCCTGTGTGGTTGTGGCCTTAATCAAAGTCATATCTGCTGTCATTGATGCCTGCTTTGTTCTGTGATAGGTCTTGCTCTGCTTCACTCCCCTTCTCCAGGTTTCCATGTATGCACATGGAACGCTGGGCATGTCTCAGGGCAGAGACATGTACAGGTTTTTTTGTGGGTAAAGCCACCATACTGCAGCTGAATTGTGGAAGTCCCATGTGTAGATCTGGGCAAAGGTAAAGCAGGACAATTCTGAGAAAGACACATGTCCAGTCCCTGGATTGGAACAAGATGAAAAACAACACCTGGCTCTCTGCTCTGCTGTCAAACTCAGCTGAGCACCAATTTCTATTTATTAACCCTTTCTTTTTACATTTCTTAAATTAAATTAAATCAAATCTTAAATTAAATTTCTTTTTTTTCTGAAAATATGGCTAGGGTTTAGGTTAAAAAAAACAACAAAAAAAACTTGAATGGCATGTCAAATTCTGCCAAACTCCTAAAAAACGAAATCACTGTGTACATGAAAATGAAATGCCACACTAAGAGCAGGTTTTTGACATGTGGTCAAACGCATCAGTAAGACAATATGAAGATAACACAACTTCAAATGTGTAAATAACCCTTTATAAACACTGTAAATGAACCTTATTAGACAGGGACAGCACATCACAGCATTGCGTGCTTACAAGCCATCCACTTAGGCAACACGAACAATTTTACATCTGACTGATTAATAGAACCTTGAAGGTGTCAGAACACATGTGTCCAAACCCAATGCAACTGACAGAGGCAGCAAGATTTGAGCGATGTGTTGTTTATTTAATAAGCAGGTCGGCTGGAGCATTTCAATTATTTCTGGGCACTAGGAGTGAGGGAAGCAGGGAGGGTGTGAGGACTGCTGTGGGTAAATGGAAGCTGAAGCACGAGAGAAGAAATCTGCAGAGGAAACTGGATGTGTGTGTCGGAGTTTGTGTGCGTGGTGTGTGTGTGTGTGTGTGTGTGTGTGTGTGTGTGATTGGTGACTCCAGAGGCCCTAATGGATACCAGAAGGGGAGCCATAACAAACACAAGGGAAATCAAACTGTGGAAATTACAGCTCAGTCTAAACATTGCATCGAGCATGTTTGCTATCTGTTCTGTATCCAATTACACAACGGAAAAATATTATTCATGTTTTAACCTGATCAGTATTTAACTGCACTGTGTGACCTGGTAGGTAAGAATTTACTCAGCACCGGAGTGAGACAGCTGAAGGGTTAGACCGCTATCTCTTGAGCCACATGTAGCCTGCTGGCGTGGAATCAAATCCCTGTAGTACCTTTTCTTCAGCGTCGCCTGCTAAGCCCGTTGCTGTAAATCATCCCAGTCTTTCAAAGAGGAAAGAAAGAAAAAAAAATCCCACCGGGTGTTGACTGTAATGCTGTTTGAAAAACCCTAACTGTGTTACACTGGTGCCCGAGAGTTCATTCATTATTCAACCTTTGCTGTGCAGTCATGTATAATTGTGTCTCAGGGTTTCGACTCATCATTTATTGCTGATGATGTTAAAATGCAAACTCCATTTCAGTCTCTCTGTCAGAGCCTCAAATGCCTCAGAGGCAAAACACATGATGTTACAAAGGACAAGGCTGCTGCTGTGGGCTACAGCCCCTGCAACTCTCACAACACATAAACTGTGCAGCACCGGGGAGCAGCAGCTGCAGAGCGCCAGCGAGGCCGAGGAAAACCGCTCAACCCACAGATCCCGCTTTGCCGCATGCCACTTTGTTAAACTCCTGGAGTTAAAACACTGTTTACCTTAATGATGCTATTTGTGTGAAGAAGACAAGGTGTGACAAGTAAAGTGGTCTGTTTTGTATACTATTTGCTGTGGGCGAGGCCGCTGATGAGCCAGCCAGTGGTGAAAAATGATAAGAACTGAGTGTACTGCGAGCTAAACAAGCAAGTGTCACACTTATGAAAACAACATTAAGATAAATGAATCATTTGCTTTTTAGTCGTGCCAGCAGCATGAGTCTAGTGATGACAATGTCAGTGCATTAATTCCAGAGTCCTCACCAAAATATCTCAGCAAAATTATAAGCTGAATCCTATTGTGACACCTATTCCTTGACACTTTGGAAAACGCAGAGGAATAAACTGCTTTCAGTTAAGGAACACTCTTCACATGTATTAAGCCTAATTTACAATACAGACCCTTACTCCAAAAAACTGTCATGGATTTAACGCTGTCCATGAAGCACCAATCAGCCAACCAGTCCAGTGATGTCATATTGAACAAGATGATGCTATACTTGCTTTAAAATCCAGCTTCATGGACAGTGTTAAATCTGTGATAGTTTTTTAGAGTAAGGGTCCATGGTGTAAATCTGGCTTAATACATGGAGTCTTTCATGCCCTCTTTAAGATATACTGTGCTACTTAGCTGGTTTTTAAGGTGGTCAGTGCCACTATACACAGTTTTTTGCCCCTTGTCTCCAGTTTCTGTGCCAAGTTAGGCCATTCGTATTAGATTCTGATAACATATATATTGGTGCTCACATGTAACACACGGTGGTAGCTCATTTCAAGCATTTTACTACTAAGATAGGTATGCCTAGCCTTTTGTAACATGCTACATGTACACAGTGCTGCCATATTGCCAATGCAGTGAGGACTTCTGATACCTGACTTTAGTCTTTAGAGACTTTAGAGCAGTTTTGCATGATTCACAAGACAAAATAATCCTTACTAATCTTATACTGGTCCTTGGTGCAGCCTCCCGGTTCCTCTTCTGTCTGAAACAAGTCGTTTTACCTTCCCTTTAAGCCAACTTTCTTCTCATTGGCTGTCCCTCACAAACAAAAGATTTGAACAGCAGCTGGGTGGGGCTGCTGTGCTCTCAGCTGTGTGCATAAGATGACCATATTAAGGATATCCGGTAATCCCTTTAAGCTTTTGGCTTAGAGGGATTGCCTGCACATAAACTAAACAAGAAAGACTATCCAGCATCACGAAATGCTTTAATGCAGGCTCTTTCCTCTTCAGTGAGTTCTCAACGTTTTACCATTTTGAACAGAGTAAGGAATTTTAAACTGAATTCACGTTTTTATACCCAAATTTGCGGAGTCAGAAAGTCAGAAAGAAGAAAGAAGAAGTCAAAAATTAATCAAACATAACATTCAACCACTAAAACTATTTTTTTTCTGTTCAGGAATGCAAGTAAATAACTTTAATTTGGCATCTTAATCAAAAAATAAGAATGTGCT
>VVAS01114752.1:6791-17617 GCA_015103295.1 Ptychochromis oligacanthus
CTCACAGCTAAAGCTGGATAAAGTTAATATGCTTGTCCTTTTGGCAAAACAAACTATATGATCTGGTCTGCTAGCAGGGAGTCTAAAGGTATAAAGAAGTCAAATTAAGGCTCAGAAGTTGAAATAGTCAATTTTCTTTTAAGTGAATACGATATACACTCACTGGCCACTTTATTAGGTAAACCTTACTAGTACTGGGTTGGACTCCCTTTTGCCTTTAGAACTGCCTTAATTCTTTGTGGCACAGATTCAGCAAGGTGCTGGAAACATTCCTCAGCGATTTTGGTCCATATTGACATTATAGCATCACACAGTTGCTGAAGATTTGTTGGCTGTACATCCATGATGTGAATCTCCCGTTCCACCACATCCCAAAGGTGCTCTAATGATTCACCTTTCCCCTGGTCATCCATTATGCAAGCTACTTGTCTAATGTTATGCGTAGAGAATCAGGTAGACAGTCTGAGCCTTGCCTTGTGAGAGGTGCAGACTGTGTGCACGCATATGTGCATCTTTGCGGTGCGCTATGGGCTCTGTGGTGAGAGCAGGCAGTCTATAGGCAAGCTTTACAGAGTTACATCTGATGGGTGAACTCATTCCTGCTTTTATAATATGGCTCCTCATTGTCTCAGAAGGCCAAAACAACCCTCAGGCCACCAGGAAATGTCCCAGTGCTCCCGATAGCCAGTCAGCCACTGTATGTATCCCTAGTAATTTTATACTGTAATGTAGACCAAAGGTGCCGTATTAATTTCAAATGCAGGAGGACCAAAAAGCAGGGGGGAAAAAAAAAACCCACTCAGTTGCTCTTTGAGGGCAGGGTTGGGACAAGTGCCATTTTTGCTATTGCAAAATTCTGCCATAGATTTGTGTTAATTATTCTTTGAGTGCCACGTCTCCTCTTTATGTAATTTCTCTGAAAAAAAAAATGTTATATCAACAAATACTGATGTTATCTCTATTGCTTGATACCATCACAGTCAGCTGCTCTCATGAGTTCCGTTGAACTTCAACCCTTGAATAGATAATGCAGTGTAATCACCGGCAATGAGATCATTGTGATCTATGGGTTTCCCTTTATATAGTCTTTTATTCAAACATATATAGTGCACATCAGATGTCTGCTGTGTTGACACAGAGGACTTTAAAGAAATGCCAGGGTTCACTTTTCTTCTCCCTCTCTTTGTCCTTCCCAGCCTCAGAAATGGACTACAAGGTTGTGTTTGCAGCCTTGGAGAAAGTATGCCAGGACAACATCTCTATTTTGTGTGGGCCTTCTGATTTGGCGTACGGCACTGCGATCGAGCGTCTGGTCACGTGTATGAGACAAATTCAGGAGCACGGCCGAGCTCTGGAGCCTGTAGTCGCCAGCTTGACCACCGTCTATCACCACTACGACTTTGATGCACAAACGCCTGGGAATGGCTACCGCACATTGGTCAAGGTATGACGCTGGCTGGAGGTATTTTTGTATTATGTGACCCCCAGTGGGATTTAGTGTTCAAAACTTTGGTGTAAGTCAGCAGAACAAAAACAGTCAATTTGTTGATAATTGTAGTTTGCAGTTCACAAAGTTGTGTTAAAGACACAGTACAACATGTTAATAATTACATTTTTGCAAATATTAGAATTGTGTGGTTCAGATGATTCAGTGTCCTGAATATCACAGTCATCACTATGGTACTCATCCTGTTTTGTGCTTGATGATTTAATATTTCTGTATGCCTAAATACATATAGGTCAGTTTGATTTACTATTTCATTTAGAACTGGGCAATAATATTTTTTTTTCTTTCAGTTATAATTTTAGCTTCCAATAAGGTATTAAAAAGATAATTGAGATTATTGTGCCACGTTTTCTTTTGCAATTATTCTCTGTTACATCACTCCCTGCATCTACTAGCTTGAGTTTGAGAACACCCACTAGTAATATATCATGTTGCTTTATACTATTGTGTATAAAACAACATGTAAATTTCTTGTAAATGAAGTGATGTGTGTCACATCAGTCTGTTTTCCTGCTGTCAGTAGGTGGTGCTATGTATATAACTCAACATGTGGATGTCTTCAAGCCGTTACTTTTATCAAGCATGAGAAATTTTAAGGAGATTTGGACATTGTTCAGCACTGTGCAAAGCTCTCAAGCCACCCCTCATTTTTTTGTTAGGAAAATGGGGAAATAGGTGCAGCGATATGTTGAAACGTATGCAAACATACATGGAAATACAGTATATAAGGCAAAAACAGACTTTGTACAGTTCTAATGAACTTGAAAGTCAATATTTGGTATGGATCCCTTTATTCTTCAACACAGCCTGAACTCTTTTAGGCAGGCTTTCTTTTAACTTCTTTAAGTCGTCTTCAGGAATAGTTCTGCAGACTTCTTGAAGGACATTCAAGAAGTTTGAAGAAGTCATTCATCTTCTTTGGATGTTGGCTGCCTTTTGTTCTGCTACCTGTAAAAATGATCCCACACTGCTTCAGCAATGTTGAGGTTCGGGCTCTGGGAAAGCCAATCCATGACTGATGATGTTCCATTGTGTGTTTTTCTATCCAGGTATGCTTTTACTGCATTGGCAGTGTGTTTGGCATTGGCATTGGCAATTTGGCATTGTGAATGCCTAAATATGAAGCCGTTGCCAATCAGACTCTTTTCGGATGGTATTGCATTGGCTGAAATGGACCCCCAAACCATGACAGAGCCTCCGCCGTGTTTTTGTACCTCTCTGTTGACCTCCTCTGTACATATTGATGATGATTTGAACCAAAAATCTCACAGTTCTTGTGTAATTTGGCATACTTCAGCCATTTCTCCCGGTTTCTCTTGCTTAAGAATGGCTTCCTTAAAAATGACAGCCACCCTTCCACTGAGAACCATTTCTTATGAGGCTTTGGTGAACAGTAGATTGATCAACTGAAGGGACAGGGTAAAGTGTCTTGCCTAAGGACACAATGGCAGAATGACTGCCATGGAGGGGGATTCGAACCACCAACCCTCCGGTTATCGGACAATCCGCTTTATCTCCTGACCCACTGCCGCCATTTGTCCAGTTTCCTCAAATTTTTTAAGGACACATGTCCTCTGAAAATGGTCAGGTACAAAGACTGGACTGGAAATGAGTGAAAAAGCAGCCAATGTCCAAAGAAAAACTTTAAAGACCTCCAGAAAGCCTGGAGAACTATTGCTCAAGACAACTTTAAAAAAATTATAAGAAAGTCTGGCTCCTTGGAAACAATATATAAAGAAAAAGAGGGATGACTCAAGACTTTTGCACATTACCGTACATAGGGTTAAAACAAGAAATGTAACAGGTTGAAACATCAAAATTTACTATCATTTCACAGACAAAAAACCCTAAAACACTTTGCAATTAAGTGTCACAGAGGTCTTTGTATCGGAAAGACAAAATATGATGTCTTTTAAAGAAGAGCAAATGCAAACTGGAGAAATGGCAGCAAAAATGTCATAATAATTTAAAAATGGCTGACTTCCCGGCTTTTGTTTTGGGTTTTTTGGGTTTTTTTTTTTTGTGGCTATCACATGATATGTGTAGTTGTTGTTAAAAGTGATTATACTCCCTATTGTTTCTTTCTTTCTGTTCTTTCTTCCAGGTTTTGCAGTCCTGCCTTTTGCACATCATTCACAAAGGCCGTTACGTTGCCTCTAATTACAGCAGCACCTTCTTCAGGGCCGACCACAACGCCTCTGAGATGGAAGCGTACTGCAGCGCCCTGTGCCAGTTGCGTGCTCTTCTCCACCTTGCCCAGCAGCTTATCAACAACAACGACTACGGCCAGCTGTACTCCCTGCAGGACGAGGACCTGAGCCACAGCTTTGTGAAGGAGTACTGCTCCATGCACAAAGCGTCTTTCTACGGCCGCTGTCTGGGCTTTCAGGTCGGCCGACAATGTGGACATTTTTTTATTTATTTTCATATGATTTTTAGCACTGATTAGAACAAATGTTGGGTTATTTATGCCACTTGCAGTTCTACAGTACTCTTTGTGGTCTGAGATTTTTTCTGCATACAAAAAAATCTGGTTCCAACCAAATTTGACCTTCCCCCAAAAGAACATCACCAGGATTGTAGTAAAAAGACTTGACATTTTTTAACTTCTGCCAAATAAAGTAACACAGACTCAGTACCATTACTATATGCAGACTAAGAATGTTTATTTCCAAAGTCACCCACCAAAGACCCATTTTCACCCAAAGACTCCCGAAAAAATCTGTGGTGGTACTGAGCATTTGTTTAATCAATAAGCTAGGATTATAGTTGAACATAGTTATTAAATGCCCATCTTGTTTTATTTTACAGTACTCCCCTTCTCTTCGCCCATTCCTGCAGACGGTTGTCATAAGTATGGTTTCATATGGAGAGACCTATGGTAAACAGCAGTCTGGGTTAGGTGAGTCTTATTTTTTCTGTTTAGGGTATTGATAAAACTTGAATTTTCATCCTCTGAATTGGGCGTTTTTACTTGTATTTCCTCTTTTAAATAAGTGTTTCTACACCTCCAGGTATGGCAGCCCTTTCTCTTCTCACATCAGGGAAGTACGTTATAGATCCAGAGCTGCGAGGAGCTGAGTTTGAACGCATTACGCAGAATCTGGACCTGCAGTTCTGGAAGTCCTTCTGGAACCTCACTGAGTCCGGCCTTATAACAGTAGGCAGGGTCACACACTCTTCCTTTCACTTTTTGTTTACCTGAAGTTATCTTCAGAGTTTGAATTCCTCTGCATGTCTTCCTCCATCCAGGGCTTCAGCAGAATAGCTTCCAATCAAGTACAATTGAACTTCACCCTGACTGTGCCTCCAGTCACTCTACGCCTTCCTCTGGCCTCAGACCCCCGGCTGTCTGTCACTGTGTCTCCTCCAATAGCCCACTGGGGCCCGGGGCCAGTCCACATGCGTCTGATCTCCCATGAGCTTCGAGAAGGACAGGTGAAGATCTACAATTCTTAGAGTAGAAAAAGCTGAAAAAAAGAAGAAAAAGCAAGGAAACTTTATTTATGTGGCAGAGATGTGTCAAAGTTTCTTTCCCTATTTATGACTTCATGACTCATCCTCTCACTTTATAGGACAGTGAAGAGCTTCTAGGTTTTTCCCGGACTAATCCTCCCCCCATCTCTACTCACCTCCCCTGGGTACAGAAGCAGCCTCGCTCCCCCTGGCTGCTCATCCACTTCCATGGAGGAGGCTTTGTGGCCCAGACATCCAAATCCCATGAGGTACACTATAGAAGGATGGTGTTAACTGTACCTTAACCTGTCATAGCTGTTTGTAAAAGTTTGTAATCAAATTATAACGATAATAATATCGTTTAGCACTAGATCTCCTGCATCACACACTGTTTAATCCCCTCATGTTTCAGAACTATCTTCGGAGCTGGTCAAAGGAGCTGAATGTCCCGGTCCTCTCCGTCGACTACTCTCTGTCACCCGAAGCACCCTTTCCCAGAGCTCTGGAGGAATGTTTCTACGCCTACTGCTGGGCGCTGAATAACTGTCATCTGCTGGGTTAGTGCATATTTAGTGTTACTGTAAAGCAAACTCATTTTGCTTCATGGGCCACAAGCAGCCTAGTTTGATCTAAAGTGGGACGGACCAGTAAAACAACTGCATAATAAAATTTATCTCTCTTTTAGGTTTAGAGAATTTCTGAAGCTGTTTACAAGGGCCAAAGCCAAGATTTTTAAAAAGCTGAAGCCATATGCCCAGTGAAAGACACTCCTTAACTCGATCTTTATTTTTATACCTTAGGTATTATCTCTTACTTAATTATTTTTCTCATGTAATCGAGATTCGTTTAAAAAATATATGATAAACAGCCTGACATGAAGAACAAGCACACCTTTAACAATACACCACATCACATGTACATGACAATTTACAGATGACAGTGGAAAAGCATAAAACCTTCACATGTAGAGTTTGTGTAACTAAGCAGTATTTTACATCTGTATGATTCAAACAGCTTCTCGGGATCCCAAATTACTTTAAATTTGTCAAACATTTTCACTCCTGTGTAGTCAGGCTGGTACAGCGGTGCATCATATTGACTGGAGTAATTAATGACTTCACTTTAATTTCCACACTTTGCAAAGTCACCCAGTGGCAATAAAATCAGAGCCTTTAGTGTTAAAAAACATACATTTCAAACAACTTTCTATTATCCTTGCCACCCCACTGGGCCAGTTTCTGTAAAAAAAAAAAAAAATGTAAAAATTTGAAGGAGAAGTAGACTGACAAATTCATGGCAGGAAACATTTTTACGATTAAAAATGTCACAACAGCGCATCTAACTATACAGCCGTGGTGAGAAATAATTATTGTTGGAATTATTGTTCTTATTATTCTCAGGCTCCACTGCAGAGCGGGTTTGTCTGGCAGGGGACAGCGCTGGAGGGAACCTCTGCATCACTGTGTCCATGAAGGCCATTTCCACCGGCATCCGAGTCCCTGACGGCATCATGGCCGCCTACCCCGCCACCTTGCTCACCACTGACGCCTCGCCCTCCCGCCTCCTCACGCTCATTGATCCGCTGTTGCCGCTTAGTGTTCTCACGAAGTGCATTAATGCTTATGCAGGTATGTGTGTGCGCAGGGTGTGTGCCTGCACGGTGTTTAGGTTGTGCCGTTTCACACCTCATTTAACACAAGAGTACATTCTGGAAAAGAACACAGAATATCAGGCGGATTTATGTACAAACTGAAATATGTGGGAGGAAAGAAAGATGGAAATAACTACCTGCTTGTCTGCTCTGCCAAGCTTCTGATTGCTTCGGCACTAAAAAAAAAGTCTGTGTTTACCCATGACCTGACTTGATGTAATATTCATCGTGCCACCTAGATGTGTTACTGGTTCAACTGGTCAGCCATATATTAATCACTGCCAGTAAAAAGTGGAAGGTTTCAGTTGTGTGGCCTGCTGTTTACAACCATTTTGTAATCAAATTAGTTGTTAGTCGAATTTAGTTTAAAAATAACACACATGGCATTTCACTCCTTCACTGTAATAATCTCATCAGTATTTCTTGCTTTGTCTGACTGGACCTGTAATATATGCAAAACAACATAAAGATCAGTTCATCTATGGTTCAGATTTTGCTGTCATACCGTAACCAGTTTTGACCCTGGAGATAATGACGCCATTTCAACCATGTCTGCTGGGAACTTTTTTTCATTGAGCAAAAAGTCTCCTTTAGGCCGTTGTGTGTCTGTATTCCCACTGTGGTGAAGATCCGTAACGGTTAGGGATCATTTTATATGACGCAAATCAAATCCCACCTGATTTTATGTAGAATAAATTTTTTTTTTTTCAAGTTTCAGGTGCTCCAAGTACATCGGGGTACATCTAAATATTGCGATTTTTAATCTGTGTTATTTTTTCCAACATTTTTCGGAAATGAAATTTTCCGGGCTGAAAAACACCTTTAAGCTCTGTTAAAAACTGCAACCAAATCAGTTTTACACCTAATTCACTTGTCACAATCTAAAGCCAAAGTCTTGTTTTTGTTCAGCATGTTTTTTTTCTCTAAGTAAATTTGAACATCCATAGCAAACCTGCACCAATTTAATGTCTATGATGTAGAGTAACACAAACAATCAGTGGTACCCTGGATGTTTGATCTGTTTTCTGATAATTCGCTGGAGAAAACTTCAAAAAGGGCATTTTTGCTAAACTTTCATGGGCAAATCAGACAGCTGTTTTTACATGAAGGAATTTATTAAAAACATATTGACCGGGTTATATCTTGGCTGTCTCAGTGTATGTCAGAGCTGCAGGTGTGTGCGATGGTCGGTACACACAAACTCGCACACAAAGCAGCCATAGCAGACATGATGAAGCCTGCTCGTCAGTTAGAAGCAGCACCTTCCCGCAGGGTGCAGAGGTTTGGGCGTGTTTATCAGTGCTTTGGAATGTAACTGCTGTAAAACAGTCCGAAAATAACATCTTATTTTTATGATTCACCACTTTGGTTTTGCTTACACCACTCCCTCTCTTCATTCACTGTGTAGCTTGCTCAATCGCTACCTCTCACTCTCACTTTCTCTGACTTCATCATTGGCGCAATAAGCCAAAAAAAAAAACCCTGTACTGCCTCCCCAGTCCATTTGTTTTGCTGTTCGTCATCTGGCTTATGCTTGGTTGCTGAGTGTTTTAACAATGGCATTTGTTGGGTTTGTCTTCTGTTTAACCAAACAACGTGCTGCCCCACCCAGAGGTTTTTTGGGCTGTAAATTGTGTAAGAGTGCTCTAAACCTCCAAGAGTCTATTGGTATGTAAATATAGTACATCTAGATATAAGTTAAACAACCTGGAATAAAAACTCAAAGTTGTAGTCGTAGTTGAGCAGTAGTTGCGACACAGCTGTTAAAGAGATCATCAGTTATATTTGAGGTTGTAACAGAAGATCTTTGTCAAAAGAGCCAAAGATGATTTAAAAATAATTGTTGCCATGTTAACTGGATTTAATGGCAAGCAATCCTGAAGTAGAAGCCGTTTCCCAGTCGTTCTTCTCCAATACAGTATAGCGCTTTTCTAGTCTTACTGACCGCTTAAAGGACTTTAAACTACAAGCCACATTTAATCATTCAGTGCTTTATTCTATGCACTTCAAACACTTTATCGATCTCTCATCCACAGCCAATTTAGAATCACCAGTTAACCTAACATGCATGTTTTTGGACTATAGCCGGAGTACCTGGAGAGAACCCATGCAGGCACAGGGAGAACATGCACACTCCACACAGAAAGACCTACCCTCTATTTATACTTGACTGTAACCAATATTCACAAATAATTCTTCTCACATGTCAGCAGTAGAGCACCCTCTTTTTAAGACTAACAACAAAAAAGTACATGTAAAACTCTATTTGTTGGACATATCTACTGATTTGTAGTTAAGTAGATATTCTCTAATAATTTCATAAGCATGTGCCACACTCATGTTTTCTTGTGTTTTCTGCTCTGTTGTTTCCTTTGCTGACCTAACATTGTTTTCCTCGCAGGTATAGACTATCAGACGGTGCAGCCTGCAGTGGGAAGCAGCACTCTGAGCACTTTGGGCAGAGACACGGCCATGCTGCTCAGTGATCTCACCCAGGGAGCCTCCAACTGGCTCCAGTCCTTTCTGGACTCAAGGCGGACTTCAGGTGGCACGCTCTCCCGCCCGTCTTCACAGAGAAGGAGCGAAACCCGCAAGACGTTCAGCCAAACCTCCATAGCAAACTCTGGAGCTCAGCTTTATTACCCACAAGGTTTTGAGCCTCTGCGCTCTGAGTCCCTCGCTATGGTTGACCCAACATCCTGTCCAGTCATCAAGAATCCTTTTGTGTCACCCCTGCTGGCTCCCAACAGCATGCTGAGAGGCCTGCCGCCTGTACACATAGTGGTAAGAAAGGAGATAAGAGGCGTTAACGTTTAGTAGAAATGCTCCAGCTCATTTTAAAACCACTTGGATTTGATTTATTTTCTAACATGGTGTATCTGTACTGGATCTACAGTTAGAAATTTTGGTAAATAAATATGTGAAATTGACTGCAATTCTGTACATTTGTACAAAACAGAAACATCATAATTTCTGCTGGCTGATTGGTTTGGCCCAGTGTTTCCCACACATAGACTTTACTTGGGGAGGCCACCCTGGTATACCAAGGGCTTCCCAAGTGTATTTTGCAACTCATTTTAGCATTTTTTGAGAGAATGACACCATCTGCCATTAACTAACCAGTGGCCGATCCCCACACTCTTATTTTAGAAAGTGCAGTCGCTACTAACCAGCTAGCCGTGGCCTTTCTTTTTTCATGTCTTCCTGACCAGCAGGCTAAAAAGTCACTCTTGTTGTAGTTCTCCATATCATTCATGAATCTGTTTATGTAGCGCCAGCTCACAGCGCCAACGGTCGCCTCAGTGTTCTTTATACTGTTAGGTAAAGATCCTACAATATTAGAGAGAGAACCCAACAGATGATCCTCTGTGAGCAAGCACTTGGCGACAGTGGGAAGGAAAAACTCCCTTTTGACAAGAAGGGACCTTCAACAGAACCAGGCTCAGGGAGGGGAAAAAGAAGAGGAAAAAGGAGAATATAGTGAGACCAAAGGACAAAACACAAACTACAGGAGAGAGAAGGCAAAAGTTAATGACATGCAGTAGAGTGAAGAAGAAATGCTCAGTGCATCATGGGAAGTCTCCCAGCAGCCTGAGCCTATCACAGCATTACTAACACATGATTAGATGTCAAGACACTTTTAATCTCAAGAATTTCACTTCCTCGTTACATAAAGGTTAAAAAAAAAAACACAATCTCTGTGACTCCACCACAAAGATACAACAAGTAGATTTCTAAAACAACTCTAATGGGTCTGTTGTTACGGCTCGCTCAAAAGGCTGCAAAACAGGGAGGGACATGACACAGATTTAGATGCAAAGAAACAGTTTGAGAAAGGACAAAATAAAAGGGTAAAACAGGTTTTATGTGAGGAATGAGGAGAGAAAGCGACCAAAGGAAGAGGCCACTTAAATAGCCTCAGACTGCGTCTTAACAGGTGCCCTGAGTCTGTTATCTGAGGGAACTCAAAGATCACTGAGGCTGAGTCACACAGTGTGTCTTAACACAATATTAAGATGGTTTATACACAAGAAAAAAAGTACTTTTGGATGAGATTTAGTTTACTTGATTTCTCCTTATACTCTAAAGTCCAGTATGAGTTGAACTGCAGTCTGTTACTTGCAGCAGAGTTTGACCTGACTGTTTTGTCCACACAGGCTTCTGCTCTCGATGCCCTGCTGGACGACTCGGTGATGTTTGCCAAGAAGCTGC
>VVAS01114754.1:0-10610 GCA_015103295.1 Ptychochromis oligacanthus
CCCCCAACGATTCTAAAAGAAAACCTAGTTGCTCTGGGAGATTAATGTCTGTTGAAAACATATTGGGATAACACATCCTGTACATTACTGTCACTTTGATCCAAACATACATTTGGACAAGAGTGGGGCCAGGAGTTTGCACCATGGGTCTTTGCAGTTGCTCCAGGGGTTCCTCAGCAAAGTAGAGCCAGAAAATTGCTAGAAAATGAAAATGGGAAAAGTGATGAACTTGACTGAGGATTGTCCTCTTTCTTCATACTTCAAAGCTTTGTCACACACTGTACAAAGTGGAAATCTAGTACTGTGTCTCTTTGACCTCTCACTTAGGCATGTTCATAGTACATTTATTCTAACATATGTACTCTGAACATGGCATAGGTGACACTGAAAATCCCAGGATGGCAACACTCTTTTTCTTTGCCCTCCTCTGCTGCACCATCTCCACTCAGGTAGTTGGGATTCAGGTATTGATGCCACTATGAAGAGAGAGTATATCAAGATATATATATCAAGATAGAATCTAAGCCCTTGTGGGGCTCACTCAATAATACAATGTAGGAAAGATGAATTAAAAAAACAAACAAACAAACAAACAAACAAGGCAGATATTCATCACTCATGGGGGCATATCCCAGCGTCTGACATTTACAAGAGATTGATAACTCATGTGTCCTAGGGATTAAGAGTCCTGACATTGCTGTTTCCTTTTTCTCTATAACTGCATCTCTCCTGCTGTTTGTATCTGATTCTAGATGCTTTGCCCCAGTCCTCTCTGTTTCCCTCTGAATGCTTATTTAACCAAGCAAGTTAAATAAGAACACATTATTTACAGAGGTGGCCTAGGGAGAATGTTTTGCTAGTTTTTCTTCTTTGGTTATGCATTGATGCATACAACATTATGCATGCATGTGACTATGTATGTTGGGGATGAAGGCTTGCAATCACTCTCACTCTCTTTCTGCTCAGTCCATCCAGCAGCGGCTCTTAGATTCCATTACATAGTCGCTCTTGGGTTAGAAAATGTAGGATTTAATTGGACTCTCTTCAGACCATTCAGAGTGCAGCTCATTGAAAGTGACCCCAGTGTGGGATGCTCTCTTTCCACCCGATGATTAAAGAACATGATGAGGCAAGTAGCATGCCTCTGGATGGACATGTCAGCCACTGCTTGCCATATTTTAATGACGAGTCTGCTAAAACAGCTTTTTAACGATGGGTGAACAGCCTTCATCAGACCAAAGTGCTATGAAGTCTTACTTTAGGGCTTGGTGTGCAAAGAGGGATCTTCTTCAGTTATTTTATTTTGTATATTGTCATTCATCATCATTATTTGTGGCAGGGAAAGGAGAAAAATGTCTCAGTGTTAATTTATATACATCGGGATTGAATTGGTCACAACAAAATTTACATTTAGTCCATCGGTAGTTTTGGTGTCATCCAAAATAGCAAAGCATTCTGTTTCAAACAAAGACCCTTTAACTTTTAAACACCTTATTTTTGGTTGCTGACACATAAGCACACTCTTTTCTTGAAACTGAATAAAAAAGCTCTTCTGCAAACTCAGTCTGGATATTGTGTTTAAAGTGACAGTTATAAGAGCTGTCTGGTCTGTCCCACTGTTCATTCTCATTCGTTTACTGAGGTCATGCCGAGACAATGCTGAGCTCGCCTGCTGGTTTTGTCATTTCTAACATGTCTATTTTGGAGCTTTGAGCAGCGGGGGAGGACTCTATTGGAATGTCATGTTTGGCATAGATACTTCGGCATCACTCAATGTCTGCAGATTATGTTGACTAGCTACAGCTCAACTTGAGGAGCTTCGTAGGGACTTGAGGATTTCATTCTGTCAGAGGAGTGGCACTCAGATTAGCATTAGTAAGTATGGTTATGACAGAGTGTGCAGAGCCACTAGCACACTAATGGCATAGGAATCAGCTATTTTTTGCTGTTGTCTGATGCACAAAATGTTTAGGTCTGTTTATAGCTTAGTGTATTGGACATGGATCTTGACGCAGTCAGAGAAGTGAAGGGTGTCATTTCCATTTTAAATCTTAGAGGAAAATTGATGAAATTGT
The DNA here is from genome assembly GCA_015103295.1 of Ptychochromis oligacanthus. Taxonomy (NCBI): domain Eukaryota; kingdom Metazoa; phylum Chordata; class Actinopteri; order Cichliformes; family Cichlidae; genus Ptychochromis; species Ptychochromis oligacanthus. Next base: position 2,076 of record VVAS01114754.1, read on the forward strand.
ACAAATGAAATTAAATGTGTGCCGTTTGGGAAAACCTCTTGACTGGTTCAGATGAAACTAAAATTTAATGCTTTCTTATCACAAGCAAGAAAAAAGGGGTGCATACCTGTACGTGGTCAGCAAATAGTTTTAGTAAATTTAATCAGTTGCTTTCAGGTGAAGAGGATGAAGCTGTATTTGCAAGGGTCAATAATAGATTGTTGAGATATCAAGCTTTAAGTATTTTGTTACCTTGATGTGACTCCTCTTTTCCACTAAATGATTGTTGCATGTTTCGTTTGTGTGTACTTGAGAAGGCAATTTCCAGTCTCTTTGGAGATAAAACACAGACTGCAAATGTCTGAAACACTGTATATAGATCAAGGAACACTTTGCATCAAGACTATTAATCTATTTCCTGTTACCCTTTAAATCCACCTTTGGTCGTTGATGTGTCACACTTTTATTAGGCAGCAGGTACAAGTGTTCTTTTTAGGATTATTGAAAACTGCCCTTATAGATTTTAACAAAGCTGATGTGCGGTAATCCAAAAAAGAACCAATTGAGATTGGGCTGTGAATGATTTGTGGAGACAGAGGGGTTGAGAAAATGTCTCTAGACTACAAATGTCCTGATTTGTCACTCATCTTAATTGACAGACTGGGGATCTCTGTTTCCTTGTAGCAGCTGTGCCCTGTAAAATGATTTTCAGAAGGAAAGGGAGAAAAAAAAGTGAGGCTGTCCTAGATCCCTGCAGCCAGCACTTTGGCAAAAGGTCACAACATATCGCTTTTAGTATTCAGGGCTGGCAAGAAAACTCATGGTCAAAGTCCAGTGATAGATTTCTCAGAGGGATGTCTAGAGTTTCACTGTGCTACATTCAATAAAACAAAACTACCCACCGAAGGTCTCTAGTAGTGGCAAGTCTAAGAGAGAGGTGTAACTAAAGACCTTCTGTTTTTCTCTCTGGGAAGCACTTTCAGAGCTTTTTGAAGTGGGACTTTTTTATTGATCTTGGCCCAGTTTTCCAGTACCATACAGCCAAAAAGGTTAAGAGTGGGACAATGTCTGTGTTATTAAATTGCCACACATACTCTGAAAATGTATTCAAGACCATGCTAATGGCTTAGATATAGAAACACTTAATATAGAAATACAAAGAAACACTCACTGCACACTATCACCTGGTAAAAGAGAAACATAAAAACTCTTCAGTGAACCTAGATTGCTCTCACCCGGAACTCTTGCTTGAGTCAGAGGTTATTTTTTAAATTGGATAATAAATTATTTAATGAGGGTGAACAATTTTTCATGATATAGAACCAACAGAACAAGAACTGTCACTTGCCTAGAGAATCATCACAGAAGAGAAGGAAGAGGAGGAAAGTGGTCCTGTTTATGCATCTCCTGTCTGCTCTTTGATCATTGTGGCAAAATATAAAAATTGTTGCAGTAAGTTGGGAAAAAAAGGATAAGGTTTTAACATGAAGTGAGATGACATAAAAATGGTGCCACCAACAATGACTCCCTCCCTAGAGGGTGTTGCAAAGAAACAATGGTAAGGCATAATCAATACCATTCCACAGCTTTCTGTTCTATGATTGCTTCCCTTAATTCCCTCATTGGCATGCCAGACAGTTTTCTTTTTTTCCTTTCTAAATTCATGGAACATTGTGAGAACTTTAATCCTAAAATTTCAGGCAGCTCCTCTCTTGGAAATACCAGCTATGTAACCTCAAAAAGAGGCGGTTGATTGGAAAATTGGAAAATTCAGATTATGTTATTCTAAGTGCTGTGCAGCCCAGACAGTTTGACCAGAGCAAGAATGTTTGAGCTGAGGCAAGGATGTAGTAGCCTAATTCACAAATAGTCTCTTTTAAGCTGCTGTCATTTTGCCCACTGCCTGGAACATGGCACAAAGGAGTCTGTTTGCCATGGCTGTCCTGTTTGTCTTTGCATGGTTATTAATTTGGCTTCTGGGAATGGGAAAAGAGGCCACCCAGACCAGCTGGGAATTGTCACTATACACTGAGAGAGATAAGGGTCAGTGCTGAATGACTGAAAACAATTTTAATATTTTCGTGAATCCAAAAACAGAGGGTTTACTTGTCTCCCTTTTGGCTTTAGTAGTGCTGATGAGCTGGCTTCATTGTTCAGCCATATATCCTAATTGGGGCTGTGACTGTACTGGATTAAACCAGCACTACTGACTATTTTCTTTCCCTCTGACACAGTCTTAAACAGCTTCTTTGATCATTCTGCTTTGCAGTAGGGCAAGCTAGATTACCTGCACAGAAATTATTGCTCTATTTGTTCCTTGTTCCTTGTATTTGTGAGTGCATGTTTTCATGCACAGAAGGTGAAGGTGGTTTGAAGAATGTATTTGTAAAGACTGAGCTTGTGTATTTGTGCACCTTTATTTACAGGTGTTAGTATTTACCCTTTGATGTGTGGTATGGAGAACACTGATAGCTTACATGTTTATTGTACTTGGCTTTTTAGTAAGAACACTACAGTGGTTTTTCTTTTGAAGCCTCTGCTCCTTTCTATCTACTGTGTGTGAGCTGGAACAATAAAGCCTCGGCTTGAACAAGGTTTATGCACCGAGAATGGATTGAAGGATTTACAGTAGGGCATTCCACCTTGTTTTAATATCACTGTGCTGAAAGCATATCCTGTGTTTTCATATTTGCTGAGGCAAGCCAAGCCACAGTTGTGCACTCTCACAGCTTGTTAAATTAGCATCTGGGGGCCTTCTGTACTTTTATGCCACACGCATTGGATTCCAGTGCACAATGCCTTGTAGTGAGCGTGATCTGCTCTTGCGTATGTCCTTCAAATTAGACTCTAAAATGACTTCAACAAAATAATAATAAGCGAGAGGTATGAATGTGATTACAGACTTGAACTTTTCCCCGGCTCTCTAAGTGGGACATTATGCACCCCTCAACAGGCAGGGGGGAGCCACAGTCAAGGCCTGTTTACCGTCATCATCCCTCATCTGGCTAGATGGAAATGAGCATAGACCTTAGAGTGACACTAGCTTCAGGAGGCCCCCAAACGCAATGCACTCATGTGGATCCTTGTGTGTTTACAACTGAAATGCACTCAGATTGGCTGGAGGCTTTGGAAACCACCTATGAACCCTGTAATTGCTGTTCCCTGGGGGATGTGTTTTGTGTGAGTGTGTTTGCTGGTGAACTATGAATTTGAATGCATACATTAGCGCTTTGTGCTTGTGGGTGTTCGTCTGTTTACAAGTGGTGGCCAGCCTAAGCCCACAGACCAGTAAGCAGTCTTAACTATCACATCTCCGGCATGCACACTGGGTTCCCCTGGAGCTATAACAATTTCCCTGCTACTAGTTCATGGAGTTCATGAAGGGGCATTAAATTGGAACTGCCCAGAGCCACATATTTTGTATAATAAAAGGAACTCAGGCTAAACTGCCCCGCCTTTCTACATAGATTGGTACCACTGGCATGATGCTGTGCTGAAGAAACCAGATGACAAGCAGATCATTTTAATGACTTACATAGGGATGGTAGAGGGACTGATCGATTCTGACAATCACGTCATTTTTAACAGACATCTCATCAAAGGCCCATTCCTTTTTCCGCTATCCCATTACCCGTCTATCCAGCACTTGGATCCGCTGTCTATTTACCCATCCCATGCAGGAATAATGGGCCTTCACCCCCAGTTGGATTAATCAGCCATAACCATATGCTACCGTGTGCAATTATGCTGCAATTTTGACCATGGGGAAACAGCTGTTGCCATTTGAAAGGGTGGAATAAGATTGTAATTGCCTTAACTTTGATTTGTAGGGTGCTTTGATTTGATGAGAGAACACATTTTTATGCTTTACATAATAATAACGCAAAATGAAGAGAACTATTAGAACATGGGACTTTTCCCGCTTCCAGCTTCCAGATGCATTTGAAGGATAACCTTGCTGTTATGAGCTATTACTCACACATTATAGATAAAATGAGTATGTTTATTCATTTGGGTTTGAATGGGCTGTCTGTTTTCTGAGGCTGTGTTTTAGGTTCAACCATCTAATGACATTTGAATATGTTTGTGTGGTGCTGGCTTAACATTTCGATACAGGAGGTTGTTCTTTTTCTCCAGGTATGGCATCAAAAGTGGTTTCTTTCCTTTCTACAGCCGCATCTAATGCATTTTATCTTCTAGCCTTCTTGTTTACACAGGATTGGCTGCATTTGATGACATACTTTACTGAATGGCCATAACATATTTTCTGTATTCATCCAAGATTTCTATATTATACTATACAAAATTCACTATGTTTGGTGGTATACGGTATAAATTATGAGGTTTACTAATTATTATGTAGGATTAGTCTAGTTGGAGAAATATGTGAAAATTATCACATTTAGGGAAAATGTGAACAGGTCTGTGTGTATCACCTCTCTCACAGTATGACTGGACAAATAAATCGATAGTTGGTAAGTTCATTGTTGTCAGTTTTTTGCTAATTTAGGCATCTGCCTCCTTGAGAATTTTACTTGGTAAATAATTGTGTTGAGTAGCAACAGGAGGTGGTGCATCCTTCCTTTTTTATTGGTCTTAATCTAGAATGGATGGTTGTATACAGACACTGACACAGGTACTTATCAGTATGAGTAGCAAATATACTGCCAAGGAGAGCTGGCAATGTACAGTCACTGCTTTACTGTAGAACAAAGCACCAATGTGGAAGTCTTCAGTCTGACAATTTTCAGAGCTAAAAGCTATCCCAGAGCCCAGCTAGGTAAGCTGGACATAGACAAATAGATTTTCTTTAAATCTCATGAATTTATAGTATTCACTGAGAAAGCAATAGGGGCATCAGAGTTTTATATGTTGGATACAATGTAGAGAATTCCGTATATCTCTTAATTTTCCAGTCCCATTTTTTTTCACTTGCCAGTGGGGTAGAAAGCACTGCTTGAATTTTTCATATAACTGACAATTACAGGCTTTATTTTTTAAAGCTTTAAAAGAAGGGTATACTAAATGATGCATCCCTTTCTCTGCAGTTGTTAATTTGTTTCTAAGTGTAATATGTTAACCTTTTAACTGACTGAGAGGTAAAAACCAGGAATGGACTAATGTGATGTCTTTTGTCTACTGTCTGTCTTTTCAATGCATCAGCTGTGTGGGCTCAAAATTTTCTTCCTTTTTTAACACTGCAATAAATGAATCCTTTATGATACTTCTTTGAAAATTGTGCTTACATTCATGAAACATTGTTCATATTTTCTTTTTTTTTGTCCTTGTTTAATGCTTAAGGGTCGGTCTCTAGAGATTTAAGGCATGGATGCTTTAACAGAAAACATCTTACATCTCTGAAAAAGAGTGTTTTACTGGCATTTTTGCACTGATCATTGACGCCTATGATATTGCTTTTGAAGAATTCCTTTTGACTCCTGCCAAGCCTCATGTAAACACCAAGCACTATTCAAATTATTATTTATTTATTTATTTTTTGCAGATGCAATTTACAAATATTGTCTTATGTGAAGAGAGACAGAGACACTCAGATGGAGGAAGGCGGAGGGGAAAAAAAGGTGATAGCAGCATCACCAATTAACTGGAAGCTAATCAAAGGCTTTGTTTGAAACTTTTGTGTGTCTGTGTCTGACATTTTTGTCCCTTGAAGGCTGACAAGTTCCTGATTGCTTTCTTAGCCAGCTGCACATCCATCACCACATTCAGCTCCCCTGCTGGTATCATCTTAAAGGCTTTGGATCTGATATCACCTGCTAATTGAGATTCCTATTTTATCTATGACTGTGAAAGGTGGAAGAAAATTTTCCACTTTGAAAGGAAGACATACTTCCATAGCTTTTCTCTGTGCTTTACACTTGAGCAGTTTCCTAAATTTAGATTAGATTAAGATCTTGATCATCATTTGCTTGGATACACTTTACACATGATCAAACTGTTTAACACTCTTAGCAGTCAATTTAATGGGAATAACCGGTTGATAATAGAAGGTGACAGAGTGAAATGGATGTTTGGACACTGGGCTTTGACCTGGTCATTACTTGTGCTTGACCTCACCTGAGGGACACTAATAGGTAGCTTTTCTGACACTATGCACACATTCATTGCATTACTTACTCACACAAATATGTAAACTTTCAAAAAACTGTCCTGTTTTTCTTTTTTTTCACACTGAATCAGTCTCTCAGAGCTGATCAGTACAGGCAGCAAATCCTCCATCCATCTTGATTTGTCAATAGCAACAATTTTAATTACACCTGAGTGCTGTCAGCCTGCCAAACTGGGCGGGGAGAATTGATTCAATCCCACTAATTGATTAATTGCTTTGTTTAATGGGGCAGTTTTCCATTGAATCCCATCTCTTATTTTGCCATTCCCTTCATTTTGTCTTCCTGTGTATTGTGTTTACACAGGGAGGTATTCACCTGCAGACAGTAGTTTTGTAGAGTGCTTGTAAAGAAGTCCCTCTGTATTTTAGTCTAGCAAGAGTGGCATATTAAGGACAAGGAGCCCTGTTGTTACTGTACAGCAATAGATAATGACTAAGTACTGGGCAGGCATTGCAGTACATCATTGCAGCCATTATGTGACAGTTAAAGAGGGTGAGAGATTTGGAGCCACAGCTGCCAGGGACCTTTTACTCAAAACTGTAGCTTAAATTTGTGTGACTGTTTTTCACAGCACTCCACTGTCTTGTGAAATGGCCTCCTGCTTTTATATTGCCATTTTAGAAGACAATACATACCAGTGATAAAAGAAGTGTGGATGGCCCAGTGTATTGACTAGCACCACTGCCTTTTCTAAATCCTTCTTCCTTCCTGGCAGAAGTCTTTAAAACTCTCATAATGTGAGAGAAGTATGGAGCTGCTCTGTATCCCAGGCATATGACCATAACCGTAACACCGACCAGACTAGCTTAAGTTTACATGAAACAGGGCCACTTTCCTTTGTCTTTCATTTAGTATTCAACGTTTTGGTCAGACCATAATTGTAGTCGTTAAATGTGCCATAAACACCAGAAAGTAGTAGAATTGAGTTTTGATAAACTTCCTGTGACAGATTTGATGAAATTTTTAAAACTAGATAAAACGAAAACTACTAATTTTGAAAGTTGCAAAAAGCTAAACACCTCCAGTGACTTCACTGACTACAGTGGTATTTGTGTGGTCACATTTTAAATTCCATTTTGGTCTTTTAGATATTTATACTAAGTGTGTGGGCTTTATTCAAACAAAGAAGTTAATTAGTGTTTTGACAATGTTTGTTTCTTGTGGCCTGTTTTTGGGGTGGGGGGTTGGGTGGTTACAGCAGACATAATGACTAATGGAAAAACTGGATATGAGCAGGAAATACCAGATAGGATGATTAATGATTGGTTGACTAAGTTTAAATTCTACCACACATAACAAAGATGACACAACAAGCCATAAATAATGCCACAATTAAACAGAATGCGTCTGTGTCTTTTTTCTATTCTAAGCACCCATTTATTTGTCAAAACCAAACATACAGAACTCTGCAAAAGTCTCAAGCCACTCCTCATTTCTTTATATTTTGCTTCCAAGGAGCCAGATTTCACGTAATTTTTTTAAAGTGGTCTTGAACAATAGCTCTCCAGGTTTTCTGAATATTTTCTAAAGTTTTTCATTGGACATTGGGTTCTTTTTCACTCATTTTCATTTTTGTAAGTGAAGGACAAAAGAAGTGGCAGGCCTATAAAAATGTTCTACAGCAGGTGAACAGTATCTGAAAGTCATGTCCTTAAGAAATAGGAAAAACAATTCAGCAAAGAACCGACACAGGACCTGAGAGATGAATCTGTGTGTTCTTTAAAAATTGGAAACTGGACAGGCCTAATCAGAAGTGGTCTCAGTGGAAGGGTGGCTGTCAAGAAGCCATTTTTAAGGAAGGGAAACAAGAAGAACAGGTATGCCAAATTACTCAGGAACTGGACTGAAAATCAGTGGCAGCAGGACTTATCAAGTGATATAACCAAATTTGAAAATTTTTGGTTCAAATCATTGTCAATGTGAGGAGTTCAGGAGAGAGTTACAACAGTGAGTGTCTACAGCCATCTGTAAAACCATGTGGAAAGCATCTGATTGACAACAGCTTTATTTTTTAGCATGACAATGACCCCAAACACACTGCCAATGCAGTAAAAGCATACCTGGATAGAAAACCACACAATGGAACACTGAGTCATGGATTGGCCTCCCCAGATCCTGGACCTCAACATTTTTGAAGCAGTGTGGGATCATGTTTTGACAGAAAATGTAACAAAAGGCAGCTAACATCCAAAGAAGAGCTTTGGGATGTCCTTCAAGAAGCCGGGAGAACTATTCCTGAAGACTACTTAAAGAAATTAAAAGAAAGCTTGCCTAACAGAGGTCAGGCTGTGTTGAAGAATAAAGGTGGTCATACCAAATATTGCCTTTCAAGCTTGTCAGAACTGTACAAACTCTGTTTTTGCCTTATATACTATATTTCCATTTATGTTTGCACATTTCAATAAATCACTGCACCTATTCCCTATTT
>VVAS01114755.1:0-10471 GCA_015103295.1 Ptychochromis oligacanthus
CCTGATCTGACAGAAGTTTCTAGAGAAAACACAGCTCTCTGAATGTGGAGATTGTTAACTGGTTGAGTTGTTTGGGCTATTGTTAGGGTTAAAGCTAAACAGCGAACAGGTCAGAGTCTACAGTCTGATAGTACAATGTAACCGGCATACCCTCCTGCAAGTTGAACTTAATGGTTACAAAGTTGGCCAGATGGATTGCATCACACTTGATCAACTTTGTAAGTGCATCATTAAATATGCGCTGCGTGCAAGCTCATTACTTCAATGCTTGTTTGAGCCGTCATCAAGGTACATTTATTTTTAGCTGTTTTGCCCTGCGTCACTTGAGTAAACTGGGAATTACAAGAAATTAGCCTAGGCTAGGCTAGGCAAGGCTACTACCATATGGCTAACGCTCACCTGGCAGTCCTCTCAATGTCAACGCTTTCCCCGCTCCGCCGCACACCAGACTCCCCCCGCGCCACAGCTTTTCGGCTCCCAGTGTGGAAAAACTCCGGACTTCTCCATGGCCGGAGCACAAAACAGCGCTAACAGCCTTCCGTTGTCCTGAAGACACGGCGACTGTAATCCAACGTGAGGAGCAGCGAACAGCCGAGGACGCCATCATTGCTACACTGGCCGCCGACACAGACCCATTGCGCATGTCCGGGACATAGTGGGCGAGAGCTCAAAGATATTCTGTTTGATTCGAGATGTCACTCTGTGAGGAAAACACGAGCTATGAAGGTTTATCGTAAATCTTTTTTTTTTTTTTAAATAAAGTCTATGCCAGAAGCCCCAGCACATAAATCACGACAGGCAAGAATTTTTTAATTAAGTAATTTCGACCCGTTTTGTTGTGCGAACCGAACATAACAAGTGACAAATGAAAGAGGATGCAAACGTTTTGTGACCCGGGGTAGCGCGTAACAGAGCAATGTTATTCGAAAGAAGAAGCCCCACCCAATCGGACAGCTCCGTGGAACAAAGCGAGCGAACACTGCGCGGCAAGCCTGAGCTGTCATCCGAGTACCAGCCAGCTCGACAGAGACACCCGGAAGGCACGAAAGTCAGTTTGAGAGGGCAGCATGAATCGCTTTAAGACTTCCAAATTCAAAAACACCACTCCGAAAATTGCCAAGAAAGATGTGAGTAGCTCACGGGTTTCAGGGTAGGGACAGGTTTGCTAGCAAACGTTAGCTGTGCAGTGTTTTGAGGGGAACGCCTGCGTGTTCGCAAGGGATGTTGAACTTCCTGCATCTGGAAATCTGCACAATATTCAAAGAACGAGATTCCGAATCCACATGCTGGTACTCCGTGGGCTCTTAGTGAAGACTGAACAGTGTGGTTGCACGCAGGTGCCAGCCTTGATAGGATGTTGCAGCGATGCACATCATCATGCTTATGTTAATTTTGCCTTTCAAAAATCCTGCAGTATTTTACATAGTTTTGATTGCTCTGATTGTCAGCCAATGGGGAGAATATACATTTAGCAAAGGCGATGGATGATATAACTGTTTCTTTTTCAGTGATAGTGGTCGTGCAGATTGCAAGTAGTGACATGTCTGGACTGGACTGTAGCGTCTTGCATACAAATTTGGACCCATTTTTTCTCAACTTTAGACGCCTGAAGCTCTCCTTTCTGAGGTGTATATTATGTAATCCCGAGCTTTTTTTCTTTTCTTTTTTTTGCAGAGGCAGTAAAATGCTTGGCATCCACAGAGACAGTGGATGTACTTGATATCTCTCCAAATCTGTGCACAGGATTTAAGACAGAAGGTGGTGCCTTGCGCCTGTGAATGTGAAACTAGCCCTTCACACTGCAGAGCAGATTAATGTGAAGTCATGTGTCTGTGTGCTGACATTTTATACACAGTGCCAGGGTGAATACTGGACAAGTAGCACAAAGTGGGAGGAGAGACAGGCTTATGTGGATGGAATGAGACAAGAAAACAAAGGCACCTGTAAATGATTCAGAGGTGTCCTTGAATCCAGTTTTGTGTCAAAGCTATTTCTAATCATGGGCCTGCCGAGGGATTGAAGTGAAAGAAAGTTGACCAGTCTACATAAAGTTGTATAATAAGTGGATGAAGTGGTAGAGATAATGACTAGTAATTATTGTCATAATCAGCATTACATGTGGCTTAGATGGAGGAATTTAAGTTAAGTTGTATGTTGGGATCTTATTTTTAACTGAAACTGTCTCTGCCCAGACATATTTGCATTTGTTGTCTACTTCTCTTTTGACATAAACACACTCAGTCATGTTAAAATATGAAGAGTGCTTTGAAATGCATGAACACAGCAGCAATACTTAGTCCCTCGGCAAAGCTGTTGGAGCCGTGACGTGCCCTTTGGCTGCTGAATGACCATCCTGATTGCTCTCAGTTTCCTGAATAGCAGCTCAGCAGCAGTTACCGGAGCATGTTGTGCAGACACACTTTCATCTTGCTGCTCTTGCCTTGTTAATGTTGTGAAAGAGTTTTAAGAGATCTCTGCTGTGCAGAGCAGGGAGCCCTTCCACTTCCTTCCCACTCATGCATGTGTGTGTGTTCTCAGATAGATCCTTCCTGTTTATTGCAGTGTTCACTTTCTGTTTTTTTCTGGTTGTGACATCAACTTGGTCATGTGTGTGCCTTGATATTATGAAACAAATGAAAGACATTCTTTAGGAGAGCCGGTTGTTTGTGGTCTTTGTTGGATTGACGTATGTTTGTGCATTGTCTTGTTCATGCCTTTAAATCTAGGAGTGGAACAACAATGTCCGAGCTGGCTCCTTCTCCTGCCAGGGGAACCACATCAAAGCAAGCTCCAAGCTGGTGGCTTTCAATACTGAGCAGGCTGGTAAGGCTATAAAAGTGTGGCTGAACAGTAACATCACCTTATACAGATAGATTCTGCTGTTTACAGTGTCAGTCATGCTTATACTCCTATTTAACCAAGTTTAATCAGCTCAGAATATGTCTAAAAATCAAACCCAATGTCTTAGGAGAAAAAAATTGGATTTTTCAAAGGATGATCCCTGACATTTCTTGTGTACTGCATGTGCCCGCAGGTGGAGGTATGCTGGGCCTGTCTTCAGTCAAACCTGGTTCAGATGGCCATTGGACTGTCACCCAGATTTCCTGCCATTCTGGTAGTTTATTTTTTTATTCTTTTGACAACCTTTTAAAAACACAAATCACATGAGAAATCCACATGCTCTTGCCCAGAAATGAAATTAGACACTTGACCCAGACCCACACGTGATATCCGAGATATGATATTAATTTCCATTAATTTTGCTTCCTTTCTGTCAGATCTTGTGACTGACATGGACTTCTCTCCTTTTGATGAGAGTCTCCTGGTGACATGCTCAGGAGATGAAACGGTGAGCTATTTAATGTCCTACTTCTGTCTGACCTTGTTCATTCTTCTCTTTTTTTAATCTTCTCTCAAGTTATACATAAGTTTGCTTTCCATCCTCTCAGGCTTTGTTGTTCCTGGCAGGACTTTGAATGGTTTTTCCTATTTAAACCTTTTGAAGACTCCCTTCTCTCAGCACATTATCTTCAGCCACAGGTGCCCAAGCTTACTGGAATGTGCTGAGCAGGGTTCTGAGTCTTCAAACTCAGCAGCTCGGTTTACCTCACAGACCTGTGTAAACATGTGCATTTATTGCCACACACACACGCACCGAAGTGATCTGCAATGCCCAGCATCTGCAAAGCACTTTTATTTCTCTTATCTTTTGCTAGCACGTCATATTGTTTCACCAACATGCTCATGCTGAGCAAGTAAAATGTCAGTGAAATATGACCTCAATTATGCATTTTTACTGACTTAACTAGATTTTTTGTAAACTCTTTATCATAACGTTTCATTTAATCTGATCTGTCAATATTTGCTCGAAATCCTAAAGTGTGTCCAGCCCCCAATTTATTCAATGGCATATTTACAGGCATACATCATTTGAGGGCCTGATGTCTGGTTGATGTTACACCTTGACATATTACTTTCCTGCTGTTTTGATCCTATTTTCACAGTTTATTCCCTTTGTAAGGCTAAACAACCACAACTTCTGCAGTCTTGTGGTTATTTAGCCTGGCATGGCTTCAAAAAACTCCTGTTTGAGTTGACCTATCTTAAGCGTTTCTTATAATGTGCAAATGAGCGCAATTTTACTCATGTTTGTTGACCATTTATTGCTAAGATAAGGGAGGAAAAAAGGGAAAAAAGGTGTTAGCTTTTTCTGAAATGGCTTCGGAGACGAAGGTAAGAAGAAGCTACTATCTTCATATCTTTTCCTCTTTGTGTGTGCAGGTGAAAGTGTGGCGTTTGTGTGATCCAGAGCAGGAGCAGCCCAGCAGTCCAGAGCTGACCCTGCGTCCAGATCAGGGCAGGCTGGAACTGGTTCACTTCCACCCCACCTCCTCTGGCTTGCTGGCTGTTGGTACCACTAAGTCTCCTCAGATCTGGGACACCAGCTGTCAGGAAGCACCGCTAGCAGGTAACAGCAGCTGGCACATGCTTTTTTGTTAAAATGTAAGAGTACATAAAAAAAATCTTGAAGTCTTTGTTGTACATCATGTACTGTCTTTCACGTTTGACATTTCAGTCTGTGTCAGTTAGTCGTCAGTTTTATGTTGTGCTTTCTTTGTTTCTGTGTGTTACATAAATTTATATTTGGAGTGGAGTGAAGTGGTTGGTTGCCCTTTTTTTGTTGGAGACTGTCTGACTGATACTGCCTACGTTTTACAGCCCTGTGGCTCTGTCTAAGTGCTGGAGCAGCAGAGGTAATGTTTTGGTTTGCAGTCCTGGTCCCAGTCTCCCTGGACTGGCCTCAGGATATAATCACTATCCTTTGGCCTCATCCCCCACACACACTGTGGCCCTCCTTCCCCACCCCCATGACAGCTGGCCTGGCTGCTGCTGCTCACTGCTGATCCAACTTTTCATGAGCTGCACCCGCCACCGTGTCTTTCATCGCCCTCATTCGTAGTTTTCTTTTCATGTGTGGTCAAGGAGAAAGATCTGAATGACAATCGTGTGTTTGGCTTCTTGTTTTTTTTTTCTCTACAATTTAACTTGTGTCACATCACTTTGTGTGTAACTGTCTTAACAAGAGCACCTTTCATTTTTTTGTGTGTCATGGTGAAACAATTCACACAAGCTGTGCTGTGCTCACTTATGGCACTGCAACCTTACACGTGCCATGCTTTTAGTTTCTTACATATGCCTAAACTGGTGAAAAATGGTGTAAATCACCCATACCTTTATTGTTGTGTTTTCTGAACACTGTGTGCTTGATTTATGGCTTCATCTCTCCCCTGCATTTCCCAAAGTGACCTCTCTAGATTAATGTGTGTTTTTGTCTTGTCTGTATATGTGCTGTCAATCTGAGGTCATTGTTTGTGTTATCATTTTGTCTTCCTTTCTTAACCCTTTCAACTTTCTTTGTCATTTTTTTGTCACTGTCTAATATGAACATTGTATATTTTCAGTTTTTACCACTCTAAATGATGCATTGTGTGTTTGCAGTTCTAGAGAGGCATGGTGACCAGGTGCAGAGTCTGAGCTGGAAACTGGATGGGTCCCTGCTGGCTTCCTCCTGTAAGGTGAGGACAGCTTAACCTGGATAGATTATACAGTCGTACAGTTAAAACTAAGCCAAAATGCAGAAGTGTGCAAGAACCTAAATACACCCCATGATTCAATAGCTTGAAGAACTACTTTTAGCAGCAGTATCTTGAAGTAATCATTTTCTGTATGACTTTATCAGTCAGAAGATGATCAGTCATTTTGTCCCACTCTTCTTTACAGCATTGCTTCAGTTCATTGATTTTTGTTGGCATTTATTTATGCATAGCCCTCTTGAGGTCCCACAGCACCATTTCAGTCTGGTAGAGGTCTGGACTTTGTATGGGCCGTTGCAACACCGTGATTCTTTTCTTTTTCAGTCATTCTGTTGTAGATTTGCTGGTGTGATTGGGATCATTGTAGTGTTGCAAGAACCAGTTTCAGCCAAGCTTTGGCTCTCGGACGGATGACCTCACATTTTCCTCTTGAATACTTTTGTATTCAAATCATCCACTACTGCTCTGTATTTCTACTCAATTCAATTCAATTCAATTCAATTTTATTTATATAGCGCCAAATCACAACAACAGTTGCCTCACATGCTTTATATGTTAAGGTAAAGACCCTAAAATATTAGATAGAAAACCCCAACAATCAGACGACCCCCTATGAGAAAGCACTTGGTGACAGCGGGAAGGAAAAAGTCTCTTTTAACAGGAAAAAAACTTCCAGCAGAACCAGGCTCAGGAAGGGGCAGCCATCTGCCACGACCGGTTGGGGCTAAGGAGAGGGAGATAGGACAAAAGAGAAAATGTGGAAGAGAGCCAGAGTTTTTAATAAAAATGAAGTGTTATTGTTTTGATGCAGCTTTGCAAATCTAAGCTGTGCTGTCATGTTCTTTTGAGAGAGAGTGTTTCTTGTGGCAACCCTTCCAAACAAGCCATACTTGTTCAATCTTTTTCTAATTGTACTGTCATGAACTTGAACATTTAACTTGCTAACTGAGGCCTATAAAGTCTGAGATGTAGCTCTTGGGTTTTTGCAGTTTTTCTGAGTATTGCATGGTCTGACCTTGGGGTGAATTTGCTGGGACGGCCACTCCTGGGAAGACTGGCTGCTGTCTTGAATGTTTTCCACTTGTGAATAATCTTTCTCACTGTAGAATGGTGGACTTCAGATTGTTTGGCAATGGCCTTATAACCCTTCCCAAACTGATGAGGAGCAACTATTGCTTCTCTAAGATCATTGCTGATGTCTTTCCTCCTCCTTAACATACACCTGAATGCTCCAGACTTGCAAACTGCCAAATCTTCTGCTTTTACAGAGATGGTTACATTTGCTGATGATCAATTAATCAGCAGTATATTAGATTATCAGCACCTGGCTGCTACTTACTGCTTATATGGAAGCAGTAAGGGTGTACTTAGTTTTTCACACAGTGCTTCTGCATTTTGGCTTAGTTTTTGTTAAATAAAAAAGATACAGTCTAATATGTCATGTGGTGTTGTTAATCGGAGGTTGTATTTACCTAATATTAAGGACCAGATTATTTTTATTATGTCCTGATACATAAAACCTTAGACTTTAAAGAGGGTGCACTTTCTTTTTAACATGACTGTACATTACAGTGACTTAACCCCCTTCTGCCTGTGTGGATCCAGGTTTGATTGCTCCAGTTGCAGTTGTAGTTTGTGACCACTAGATGCAGTCAGTGTCTCACACGGAGTGCAGTGAGCCCCATGTTGATGATTGCTGCTCTTTATCTGTTTGTATGGGTTTATTTCAGAAGATTGTTAACATGGGTTAAACTCATAAAAAAAGGGTGGGGGTCACATTACACATTGGATTAGGAATTGTTGAGCAGGTCTTCAAAGGGGGAAAAGGATAAATTTGGAAAGCCCATTTTATGGCAGAAGATATAATTTACCATTTATTAATGTTTTTGGCGTCATTATTAACATCTTAAAACAGAGGGCCTGTGGAGATTTTCTTCAACACATTGGAAACTTTAGTCTATTGGCAATAAAGGCTCTAATAATGGAAACAGGCTGCGTGCAAAGGATAAATATATCAAGGTCTTTTTTTTTTGTCTTGACCCCACCTGACTCCTGAGCTCCAGTCTCTAGCATTCATCCTTCTGTGTCCCTTTAAATAGACTCATCTTCTGGTGCAAGTTTTAATCTACTCAGAATCAGGTGACCAACACTTCTTTGACATGACCAAAAAGTATACAGTTTATTGGAAAAAGCACAAAATTTTTTTTTAATTGCTCAAGAAAGGACGCTGCGACTATACGCCCAAAGGGCTTTCCATTTGGTTGTTAATATTTTAGGCAAAGGAAGAGGAAGAGGGGGTGTGGTGTAAATCTAAGCCTAGGAGTTTGTAAGTTGAAGTGGAATTGTTTGATGAATATATTTCGTCTCGGCTAGGAAGAGCATGGGGATTTTTTATTATAAGTGGATTATTCTGTTGTACACAGTTTTAACTCTCATACTGTGCGCTACAGTAAACTTTACTAAAAGCACACATAAAGTGATTGATGTGAAAATGAGGCAGAGGCCTCTGGTGTACACTGGAGACAATGCTTAATGAGCTTACTTGAGCTTGAGACCAAATAAACTTTGACACAGAAATGTACCACATGCATGTACTTAAAGGTAAAATTGTTGGTCCAATCTCTCTTGTTTGTCTTTGCTCTGACAAGTAACAAATTATTCCACCAGTCATGAGCTGTGTCAAAATGATGACATTAAGTCGACAGGGTAATGGCCTTCACCAGAGCTACCAAGCCTACCATCAGCCTCAGCTTAGACTGAAAGAACAAGACACCTCAGAAACAAGTGTGTGCAGAAGAGTGGGAGTGAGGCGGGGTGGAGTGCAAGATCAGAGGCCAGGGGGCCTCTGAGGTTCTTGCCCTGTTGGGCTCTGGTGTCATTTAACCAAAAGGCCCCTTTCAATCTCTCCAATCCAGCTTATTAAAGCAAATAGGGCCTGCCAACATGTGGGTCCAATCCCCCAGCCTTCCCGTAGGGTAAACATTGGGGCACAGGGCGGGGTTGGGGGAAGATGAAGGGGAGACCACCATCCTAAAGAGCAAGAATCATGACAGGCCTCATTTGGACCTAGAGAGATGTATATTTATGACACACGCATAGAGAAAGGCAGCATTCAGTGCAATGAAACCCACAGGTAGTATGAGCAGAGATGGAGGAGGGCCTTTGTTTATCTGAATGATGGACAGGCCTGGGTGGTATGCTGTCTAGAACTGAGGTGTTTGTGGGTTTATGGTCCACTGTTCACCTTGAATTTTGAAAGTCACATTTTATCTGAGCCCTATTTCCTATGGAGCAAAGAATAACTGATTAAAGGATTATACAGTCTCAAACTGCCAATCACAACGGGCTTTGATACTAGTAACCATGGGAGAAGGGGAACACAAAGCTGGCAGCACAGTGTGTTTGATGAGTGAAAAGAGAAAGAGAGCACCCCTGGCTGAAGATTCCCAGCATCTGTGTGTGTGTGTGTGTGTGTGTGTGTGTGTGAAAGTTGTGTGCAGCACGCTCGTGGTGAAAACTCATTAACAGCAGCTTGAGAATGAGATTCAAACACTTTGATTAAACAGCATCTGTCTCAGGACACACACACACACACACACACACACACACACACACACACACACAAATACAAACACACAAATGCACACATGGCTATCTGGCCTCTCTGCATTTATGAGTTTAGGTGGTGTGTGTGTGTTTATATGTGGTATTGTCATAGGCATAGCATGGTGTGTTTGCTTATTTGAGTGTGTGTGTGTGGTTACTTGGTGGACAACATCTGTGTGTGAGAAGCCCCTCAGTTGTGTGTTCGCAAAACCAGATAGTTTCCTGTTTCATGTTTTATTTGAACTAAAACACTTTGGATGATCTGACAGTCAGCATGTATGTGCTTGGTTATTGTAAGGTTTGTGTTGAAGGCTTCTTTTGATTTTTGATTTATGCTTCCACAAAGTGACCCAAATAATTTATGGAAATAATTGTAAGTAGCAGCACCAGTTTATTATCTGTCAAAATAAGCTGATCAAAAAGCATTTACCAGAAAAGGGTACACTTAGATAGCTTAGAGTTCAGAGATGGTTTTAGACAAAATCTGACATTTTTGCAGCAGGTGGGCTGTTACCTGTGTGTGTGTGTGTGTGTGTGTGTGTGTGTGTGCATGTGTGTGTGTGTTGGCGTGTATGTCTGTATGTTGTTCCAGCACTGCCTTCTGAGCCTTTGGCTTAATCCCAGGTCACAGAGGCCTGAAGACATAGCTTTGGGGCATCATATTCGTGGGTGGGCTTCACTCACACACAGATGAGATGGAGAGTCAGAGAAAGAAGCAGGACATTAGTCAGAACATTTATTTGCTCCTCAAGTTGGAAAATACCAAATACATCTTTGATCACTGTGAGTAGCAGTGTTTTTTTTTCAGCATGCACTTGATAGTATAATATTCTGCTCTCTAGAGGATGCCATGTTTTCATCTGGTTGTTGCATAGTGCCCTTCTTTATGTGTCTGTATTTAACTGTATCATAATGAGTCTCCTGATTCCCTATGACATGTATAGTTTTAAGTGTGTGTGTTTTTTTTGCCTACGTACTTGTATGTATTACCTTTTATCGTCTCCTTATGCCAGGCTGCTGCTGTGATCACAGTCACACAGCAGTACTGAGCGACACGGCTGCAGACACACATGTCCCAGTCACAGTTTTGATCCCATTAGGCCCCATTTCCTTCCAATCACATAGGAGCCTCTCTGATTGGCTGCTTTGATTGATGCCTAATGTATGTTTGGGCTTGCTGGGGTCAAGGCACAGGGGGCCACGGAGAGGTCACTGGATTGCATTTGCTAACAATGAATCAGTGGGATCACACTGATAAATGAGGACACTTC
>VVAS01114761.1:0-10589 GCA_015103295.1 Ptychochromis oligacanthus
AGGTGGTTTTTCCTTCCAAAAAGCATTGTGTAGTGCACAACAGCTTCCACTGACCAAGTTCACTTTAGGATTTTTGAGAATGGAAACTATGAATCACATGCTTAAATGCGGAGGTTGTCTTGTGAAACAACCCAGACATATCTTGCAGCTCTCTCTCTTTTCCAGAGATGATTTTTTTAAATGAGCATTTATCGCTCTTTCCTGTTTACATACGTCAGATTTATTTTCCATTTCATTGCATCTCTGTTGCTACCTTGAATGAAAATGATTCAGTCATTTTACACGCGTTTTTTTTTTGCAGGGCAATCACCTTGTTGTCCAATGAAGCACAAAGACAAAAAGGCCAAAGGGATTCCACCACGACTTATCCCAGCTGCTTTCCCCTCTGGAGCAACTGGCTTCTGCCAATCTAAGACCTGGTGAAATTGGAGAAATGTGGGTCTGCTTCAGATCGAGGGGCTTCTGCATAAATTATGGCTTGACAGTAGATTTATGATGGGTTTATAGCCAGGAAGCGAGTTATTCTCGGTGTATAACAGGGAAAGCGTGAGCTGACTTGACCTGGGGTTGCAGCCTGAGGAGGATGGCGCTCTGAAGAGTGAAATTTTATGCTTCTTTTTAAGAGTCCAGCTGTGTGGCATTGAGTTCGAAAATGATCTAAAGGCTCAGAATGATGGCTGCAGGATCATCTACACTTGTACATTTGGATAGTATTTGTAGAGTGGATAGCACTAGAAAGACATCAAAGCTTGTTGCTCTTAATGGCGTGTTGCATGTTATTTCACAGCCTAGCGAGAGTCACAGCAAGACCCGTACTTAGAAACTGAGCGAATGGTAAAAAGGAGTGTAGGTAGATGCTCATTTGATATCAGAGCAGGGTCGCTCCAACAGCTTGCATCCAAATGGGTCATAAAGACCCATGTAGTGAGCCATATTTCATTAAGGTATATCACTGTTTTAATTAACCGAAGGGACCTTGAGATGTGCCCCTGAAAGAATGATTGTATTTCGATGATTTGAGAGGCTTTTCTGGCTATTACATGTTCAGACATGTCTCAAGTAAAGGTTAAGGCCACAGGACAGTATAAACATCTTCCTATTATCACTCAGCTGATTACTTTCATGTATAGATGTGCCCAAAACGACTGCACAAATATAGCTTTAAACTTTAAGAATGAGAGACAAACTTTGAGTTCCATTTCATGTTATTTTTCACGCTGCTCTTCTACAGGTGCTGTAGCTTCCTTTTTAAGGGGGGGGTAACAAGGAGCTTGAAAACTTAAGCCATTGCAGTGATGATAAATAATGATTTTGAAATAGCGCAGTATACCATGCTAATTAGGCAATATTATCTCAAATCTCGTGCCTGAAGCAGGGGCGGAGGTTGGCATTATCCTGCCAAAGTGCCAGAACTATGAGCCATGAAGGTTATCCTTGCCTAAAGCCAAAGGACAGTCTAGACATATCGCTAGAAGTACAATACATCGACCAGTTTTTCTGGTGTTTAGACTTGCCCAAGGCAGGAGAGTTCAGCCAAGTATAAACAGTGAATGAATGAACTAACAGTTTAGATCATAGTCTGTAAGGCCCGGCTTCCTTAAACTATGAATATCCAAACATTTCAGTCTGGTGCTGAGGAGTTTTTGCACATGAAGGATAATAGCCTGTGGTGATTGTAATGGACTCTCTTGTCTTAATGTTACAGATTATACTGTAGCTAAGAATCCTCTCTCCAGCTTGAGGCAGAGGTAGAGAGGACCAGACCCCTCCCTGCTGCAGACCAGGCTGCGTGGTGCTGCTAAGCTCCAGGCAATGCTCCAATCCAGCCAGATGTAAAAACTATCCGGCTCACCAGGGAATTCCCTTACCTCCCCTCTGAGTCAGAGTGTAGGCTTTCCCCAGCTCTCTCTCTCTCTCTCTCTCTCTCTGTTTGTCTGTCCGTCCCTCTATTTTCCCTGCCTTTAGCACTCATTCCATCCATGGAAAGCAGGGCAAGCCAGAACACACACTGCAATAGGTGCGCCAGGTATGTCTTCCTAATCCCGTGCCAAAAGAGTGGTTTGGGCGAACCAAAACACAATAATAACAACAGAAAACTGAATCAAGCGCAACAAAGCAAAAGAAGATGGAAAGTTTCATGAATGCCCACATTGCGGTTCTGGAAAGGGCGCAACTCTCTACTGCAGAGGGCAAAAACGACAAGGATTATTAAAAGCCCTTGTTGAAAGGAATTTTTAAATTGCAGAAGAAAATGAGTATTAATCGAGTCTGTCAATACCTATGTTCCTACAGTTTGAATAACTTGCACTCCCTGCTATGTGTGGTCTACAGTGAACTGAAAAACTAAAGAGAATGATGATACTGAGTCTTCCAATGATGGACTAAAAGTATATCTACAAAAGTCTATCTACAGCTTTGAATCATAACATCTGGTCATTTCTATGCTGCGATGTCTCAAGATTTCTAAGGAAGCCCGGCCTTTTTTTCTCTTTGCATCTCCTACTCCTCCTGTCCCTGTCTACATTCTGAGGGTCTTGTCTTTTCCGATTCACCCCTCTACAGGGAATCCTGTGTGGATGACTCACTGAAAACACTTCCTACTGAACAACGCAAACAGGCCCGCAGGCTAGCAGCCACAGTGGGTACACACCTACAAACACACACACACACATACTGTACACACGTGAATGCACCGGTTTGCATCAGTTATCCTGTGGGTGATGAAGTGGAGCAGTGGGGATGGACGTGGCATTTAAAAAGTAGAAGTAATTATTTTTCAAGGCGCATTAAGGTTTCCCGCAGTGGCAACAGCTATGAGCTCTGCTCATTTGATAGTGGGGACGTCTCACGGGGGGACAGACAGACAATCAAAACAACAGAGAAGGAGAGGAAGGTTAAAGTCGACAAACAGAGTGGAGCTATGATTTAAGAATGCATGTGGGTCCGATTTATCTATGTTGTTGTAAGAAATCTCATTTGCTGTTAGATGTATTATAATGTATTCTTAGCTTTGCTCCTTATACAGTATAATTACATACAGTATAATTACAGTTAATATTAAGATCATGTC
The DNA here is from genome assembly GCA_015103295.1 of Ptychochromis oligacanthus. Lineage (NCBI taxonomy): Eukaryota > Metazoa > Chordata > Actinopteri > Cichliformes > Cichlidae > Ptychochromis > Ptychochromis oligacanthus. The sequence continues at coordinate 3,071 of VVAS01114761.1, forward strand.
AGGGGCCACATGTGACTAGTGGATGCCTTTGTGTGTCTCTTGTCTCCTCACTTAACCAGAAACTGCAAACAGCAGAATCTCTCAAATGTTGATGGCGTCCACTCAATGGGAGTTCTGTAATTAACTGATATCTACTTTGCCGTGTTGGCGTTTCAGACAATTCAAAAGCAGGCATCTGTATATGTGCCGAAAGCAGCTACATCCTGCATAAAAAAATTAAACAAATGGGAACAGTTAAAGAAGCAGATGTATTTATGATTTATAGCTCATTTGCGCTAATAGGCTTTTGTGCTGTGTGCGATCTCCCCCTCACTCCACTTGGATGATTTTAACTGTATATAATTATTCACACAAGTTGGATTGGTACCCTGAGAGCAGTCTGTTGCTCTTTAGGATTTGTGGAATTTTTCTGAAGGTGTTTATTGGAGTCAATTTTGGAAAGTGAGCAGCCGTCCTGACCTTTGATGGCAGCAGCAGTAATGGCTGTCACCACTGTGGCAAAATCAGTGATTGGTGTTGTGCCATACAAAGGCCTTGGCTGTACGTATGCATGAGTGTGTAAGCACATGTCTGTGAGTAGTAATTATTGCGGCGCAATGCTCTGTATTCCATGGATGCATTTAGTCATGAACTTTTCCAGAGGAAAATAAAACCAAAGTTACAGAATAATTCTGTAATGTAATTATAATTTTATTGGTTTCTTTTTTCCTCATCCCAGTTTGGCCCTTCTAAATCAACAATCAGAGAAATGTTAGGTCTAAACCTTCATGAAACAGCAGGATTCTCTGATTAAAATGCCAAAAGACAATCTTTTGCAGTATATTCAGGACATAAGTACTTTTCCATGCTCATAGTTGCTCATACATAGTTGCCATTAGTAAGTGATGTGTGTGTTCCTGTGTGTGCACATGTGTTTAGAGTGTGTAGGTCTTTCTGTAATGGGCTTTTTGACTTAGGAGACCCTGGAAGTGGTGGGTCATTAAAGTTTACATAAAAGCAGACTAAGTAGTAGACAGACAACCTCTCTCTCGATCTCCCTCTCTCCTTCTCGACACCACAGAGACGGAAAACAAACCACTGAAATGTCAATGGCAGCCACGAGTGTGGGGGATCCCGCTAGCACAGAGCTCCACGGCGGCTAATGTCTTTAGCGGGTATTGGGGATAGAGGTGAGGAAAAACGAAGGATGAGGGAGCGAAAAATAGAGAAAAAGAAGGAAACGGAATATCAAGGTAAGGAGAGCTGGGGAAAGAAGGGGTCACGATTCTCAAATAGTTGTGGGGGAAGGCAAAGGTGCTGTGTATGTGTGGGCTTTCCTTTTCAAGGGATCCCCCTCTATGACTAACTAAAACCAGGAGGGAGACCCCATATTACCAAGTTCATCCACCTCTCCTTAACCCATCACTGCCTCCTCCTTAAGCCCTTAGGTCTTTAAGAGAAGGCCATTCAAACAGGGTAAGGGGAGGTAGAATAGTAACAAAATATGTCCTCCTTCCTAATGTGAGACTCAATTTTAAGTGAAGTGATGAATGGCTCAGTCTTTTCAAATGCAGCTATGAATTGAGGAATTCACTGATCACATGCTGCCTTCTAATTAAAACATTATCTGATAGCCCTCAGAGGACTTGTGGTACATTCAGACATAAATTGTTGACAAGTAGATGACTAAAATGCGATTTGGGAGATGTGGAAAGTCCCACTTTTGTTTTGCGCTGTATACAAGTCACTGTGATTGATTTTAATGTCTTGAACAAAGGGGAGATTTTTCACTTTATTAGTATTTATTCTGACATCTCAGCACATCTCACCTTTTCAGTGACCTTGGCCTGGGAAAAGGGCAGAGGTGGGGAGGGTTTTGAAAAGCGACGAGTGGTATGGGTGAGGGATGACCACATCCAACACCAGGAATTTTAAACTCTATGATTAATCAACTGGCAGACACAATTATCAGACATGAGTAACTTTATTTATGTTCCTCCCTTGTCTTTCCTTACTTGTTGCTCATCAGCAGCAGCGGCAGTCACATCGTGTTTCAGCTGACTTCAGAGGTGCTACTGTGGTTGACCTTTGCTTTGATTTATCGGGGCGCAATCAAGGAAATGATCACAATCACCATTCAGTCTGCAAACCTGATCAGTACTGTTTCTGCTTCTGGTCCCACCCATACAGCAAAGTGACATATGGACAAATAATTTGGACAAAAAAAAGAAAAAGAAAAAAGAAATGGCTTCCGACAGGCAGCTAGGGTGAGTATCTGGTAGAATGGGCGGATGAAAAGAGCAACTGAAAGCAAGCGAGCGAGAGGGTTAACTGTCGAAAGCAGGGGGGAGTCAGGGAGGTAGGGACAGTGAGGGAGAGAGGGAAAGTGAGAGAAAGAGACGTTGCACATGCCCTGGTTGTGATTCATTCCTTAACTTGTGGCGAGCGCTGCTGAACAGGCAATGGAAACTTCAGCAAATGTAAATACGCTTTGGTTAAAAATATAGTGGCCTAATGCACACCACATGTGGCTTGCTGGCAAGCTGTGCTCTATTTTGACGGGAGAAGAGACTAAGAAAATGCAACTGTGGAAGAGAGGGGAGAAAGACATCTGAAAGGGATATTAGGAAGGGAAACTGAAATGCAGTAAACATGGCCTGGTGACTGCAGCTTACCCTGGGCCTTCTCCACGAATATCACCTTGGACTCAGGCAGGAAGTTGAGACCACTGAGAAGCATCATTTTGCCTCCCGTGGCGGGGCAGCTGTCCACACTTTGCTTCTCTACCAAGGGAAGCTCTTGAGCTGAGCGCTGGGCTGTTGAAAGAGAGACACATACACACACGCACAAACACAGGTTTCAATATAGTGCGCAAGACTACACAAACACACTGCCTGATCCCCAGCTACCCTGGGAGGCACAGGCCCAGCTCACAGCCAGTAAAACAGCAGTTCTTGGTTAGGGAAACAGGGTTATCAACTTTATTATGATGATTTCATGACCCCTAGCTAAGAGGTTTTCAGCCAACAGCTGCTCTTTAAATGACATCGAAAAAGGCGCACAACTGATTAAAAGAATATTTTCACGGTCATTAGTTTCAGTCAAGTACCTACGGCCAACCACCTGTCTCTGCTTTGTATGACATGACACCAGCTAGTTACCTTTGACCTGTCCAATTTGGTAACCAGACATACAGTATCATCACGCATCTGTGAATTTTATTTATAAATGTCAGGTATAAACATATTTAAAAAGGAACCATCTAAAGGACTAAAGAAATTAATCTTCTGGAATGATGAACCAACTCAGATTAACCTCCACTTTGGACCATAAACTAGAGCGCCAGCTCTGTCTCACAATCTAAGTTTAACTGGCTTCCTTGGGCGCAAATAACATCACACCTATATACACAAGTGAATGACAAAGAAACAGAGGTTTCTTTCAATGTGCTCATTCAACCGTGCCAAAAGTGGGGCTGGCGAACGACCTCTGTGAAACCTGTGCTAATGGGCTAGTGTTACCAAAATAACTTGTGCATTCACTTGTAAAATGTGAATTTCAGATAGATAGCACGTGTGTTTGGCATCGTGTACAATGCATCTATTGCTTTGGCAAATACCTTTGATCATATAAAGCTTATTGGGTGCAGATGCACTGAATTTGCTCCAGTAGGCAATAAAATAGTAGCTCAGTTTATTGGATTACAACAATAGATGCCACCTTTTGCCTGAGTGCAAAGCCAAGAGAAAAGACATGCCAGGTTTCTGTGTGTGCATGTGTGTGTTTGCGTCTAAGACTTACAGCATTCAATGGGGTTCGAAGCGGCCTGCAGGGACACCGTCCTGCCGTTGGGCTGGTTGATGTGCACGCGAAACACCAGCCTCACGCGTGTGTTTTTGCGCCCGATGTCCGTTTCCCCTTTGCGAAGCTCAATGTCTGAGTTGCGCAGCTTCAGGATTCCTGCACAATCGATTCTAGAACAGAGGAAAGCACGCGGAAAATGTAAGACCACGTTTCTAAGGTGACATTACACAATTATTATGCAAGATAACGGAAAGTGTCAAGTTCAGTGTTTACTTTTTCCAAAGCGAGACCCATTTCTATTACAGTGCAACAGTTTCAAGAACCCATCAATTTCAGCTTTCTCTTCTCTTGTTATACACCCTGAATCACACAGGATACTTTCTGCAGGATAGAAAAGTATGGAAAGTATGGCCAAGGGTCGAAACAGGAGCCTATCTGATTTACTCTTGGCTGTGAAATTGAAAATAGCTGCTGTGCATCAGGACCAGCAGTGAAGTCCCCACTGGTGTTACAGATCATGCACTGGAAGTTTACTGGAGCGTGACCGTGTCATTATTAATCCAGCATGTCATCAAAGACAAAGTTGGACATTAATGAGTTTACATCACAGTTTTAAATGGTCAGAGTGGTCCAAGTATTCGCAGTTAACTGGAGAAATCTGGACTGAGAACACCATGGCTTACCAGTATCACACAAGGTCCCATCACTGCTCAAAGTCGCTGCTCTATAGGAGGGCATCAAGCCTGCCTTGTCCTTTCACACCATTCATTTCATCCATTTTGGATTTAAACCACTGTTAATCATTGCCACATGTGGTAATAGCCCCTTTTCTAAGCTGTCTCTCTTTATTTATTTCATTTCGCAATTTGGGAGGTAAAGGGGTAGAGTTTCTTTCCCTTTTCTTAGTGGAAAAAGGGTATTCATTTGCAGGCATGGCCTTTCATGAATTTACATAAAACTAGTGTGGCTGGTAAAAAAGTGAGAGAATACAAATGGGATATGGTTTGGCATTTCAGTTATTTTGCATGGTAGCTTTTTGGGAGCGATTCCTGGAACATGGTAAATGTCAGGTTTTATACCAATCCATTTTTCCCTTGACTTCGGTTTGCACAATTTAAATAAAAGAAGAATAACACGTACAGTCATGCTGGCTACCCGCTGCTTATCAGCCTTGGATGATATAGTGTTTTCACATACATACAGACAGCTGACAAACTGAAGGAAAAACCAACACAAGGGGCCTAAAGCCAGAGGTCCAGCCCTGACCAAAGATGAATTGTGGCATTGTAACTGTCTGGTGCTCAAGGATAGGCTGTGATGAAATTCTGACACTATCAGGAATTTAGGATGACCGCCTTAACTGTCCGACCTAACCTGTTTGTCTACTAACCAGCGTATGGAAATTCCGCATGAAATGATGTACTAATACTGGCTGCACTGGTGGAAAAAAGAAAACAAACATATATAGATGGAGGTAAGACGTGTGAAATAAAATGTTTGGGATTTTAAACAAAGAAAAAAATATAGTAGAAGAAACCTTGTTTGTACGATGTGTCCTCCAGCTGTATGACGCAGCATGGTAAGAAATAGTGGAGGGATTGCAGCCATTAGTCATAGCCTACAAATTAATAGGGATTATCAACATACAAACTTGATGTCATGCCCAAATTTATTAGATCCACATCGCACAATGCAGCTTGCAATAAACTTATAAGATTGCTATAAAGTTGCACAGAGTTTCTGCCAGAATTCAGTATTCTTTGGCATTGTTTCTAAAAGTCTCTGTATTATATTTGAGGGACTTAACCCATTCTTCCAAAAGATTTTTCCAAATTAGGGTAAAACCTTTGGGGGAAAAAAAAAAAAATCTCCCATAGGTGTTCAGCTAGGTCAAGATGTGGTGACTGTGAAGGTCGTAGCATATGACCCAAATCATTTTCAAGCACATCAGACTATTCAGTGAGCCCTCATGTGCTATGAATTGGGGGCCTTAAACAAACCACTCCCACCAAGACAGAAATGTTCCATCGCAGAATTGGTCACTCAAAAAAAGAGCATGACACCCCAGAGCATGACAAAACCACCAGATCCTCTCAGTGTATGGCTCAAGGTCTCAAAGCTTTCCTTTAATTTGCCACCAGTCTGAGGTTTTAAACAATAAAAAAGACGATGGGCATAATAAATAGGTTGAAGTTGCCTTTTATGGTCTACCTTATCTAACCTGATACAGGACAGTTACATTTTCAGCAGTTAGATTTAGATGACACCTTAGTGATAGTATTCTCTCAGCAATGTAGCAACGTGAGTTAAAGATATCTCTTTTATACTCACTGTAGTGATAACTGCCATCCTATTCTAAATGTTTCCTTGCTGATTAGTAGTTAGAATTTGATAAATCTTCCCAGAAGAGGAAAGAGAGTGAGAGAGAGAGAGAGAAAGAAAAAAAAAAAACAACAGATTGAAGCTGTCTGAAAGTTTGACTGCAGTTCTTGACTCTGCATCCCACACAGTGCGCAAATGATTGCTGGCACGTGAGCAGCGAGATGGATTCTGCGTTATCAAGGCGACTTTTTAACAGCTCAGTGGAAAGAGGCAGTTAAAGGCTTTTCTTCATCTTTCATCGTTTAGACAGTCAAGAGAGAAATAGGAAACTTTAACTCCTCTTCTTTTAACATGTGTGCTGACAACAAAGAGGAAAAAAAACTTCCTGTTGAATGTTGAATTTTGTTTTTTTAATTTTTTTTTTTTTTTTTTTTTACATAAAATCATGACCTAGTGGACACATTAAGTCAAATGTTTGAACAGTGCACTTTAGTATGTTACAATATGAAGAATATTGAGGTTTTGTTGGAAATGACACTGTAAGGTGATACGAATGTTAAAATCATCTCCGCTAAGCCAAAGAAGGCCACTGTCCCGTTGGGAAACTCTTATGTCCCATAAATCTTCATAATCCCCAACATTTATGCAAACATTAAACTATGTTGTAGAGATGAATCACCTATGCATTTTATTTTAAAATATATGCACTTAAAGCTTAAATGGTGAAGAATAAACAACAAGAGGCAATTGCCTTATGTAACTTATGCTAAGATATGGTGGTTTTACCCATAATAGAGCACTGGGCCTCAGTCCAATAAATTCATTGCTGCCTAGTCTAAACGGAGCCCCAGGACAGGAGCTACTGCCTGGATACATTGCAGAGCACAGCCCCTTGGTTTACTACAAGTCTGGAGGGAGGATGACTGAGGCCAAGCCAGATTTTTTCAGCCCCAGCAAACTGATGCTGTGTTCCTAAAGATGAACCCAGATTAAATTTAGAAGAGCACTTCTCTCTGGTATTGTAACCACATCCAATACGCAGATTTATTATGTTATGAATGAATAGGCGATTATTTTTGCTCCATCCAGTGCGTCTCCTGTGCTGAGATCAGCAATGAATTTGGTCCACCCACAGCACATGTCCCCACATCTGAGATGGTGGTCCCTGCTTTTATATCATCCAGTACAGATGGAAGACGTTACCTGCAGTAAACTGCTGAACTCGCCCTACTCACATAACCCAGCAGCTCAGCGACTTAATCCCAATCTCCACTGTAAGATCTAATCACTAAACCCTGCATCACTTTACACTTGATGACTCTAAAGCATGTTTTGTACTATTGTGGGTTTGAGCCTTTTGATCCGATCTGATGAAAGCATATTTGGAATTGGTCATCATCATGCCATGCTAAAA
>VVAS01114766.1:0-11383 GCA_015103295.1 Ptychochromis oligacanthus
TAAAAATGCTCCAAAAGGCTCCAACAGCACAAACACGGTCCAGAGGTCCAGTTCAGGGACTCCAATCAGCTGAGGTGAAGCCTAGCAGACAGCTAGCAGCTACCTGTCAGTCAAAGAGGCCACGCCCCTAATGATGCAAACTTTAAACAGGTGAGTTATAAACAGGTGTTATGAAGGGGGAAATTATCTATAGAGACCAAACAGTTTCTGTATCAGGCTGTAAACATGTTTATTTCTGCTGTAAAGTTTTAACATGAGAGTCTATGGGGACTGACTCACTGCTGGAGCCTCTGCTGGACACCAGAGGAACTGCAGCTGCAGCTGTGGAGTTGATGCTTGAGAACTTCGTATAAATATCCTGATTCGAGGAAGTTTGGGGTGTCGCATCTGCACAAAAATGCGTTGTGATAAAACCTGACATGACTCGATGAGATCAGTATGTTATCAGTTATGACACGAGGCTGGAATATTTTTGAATTTTCACATTAGAGCAGTTTGCAGTTACAAGTTTTGAGCTCATCTCAAAATTAAAATTATCTTTTAAAAATGCACATCATAGGAAAAGTTCAGCTTTATGAAAAAAAAGTAACTCAAAGTAAAATCTATAACTCTTAATGGCTGAATCTTTCCACTTCAGTCACACTTTTTAATGTCAAAATAAAAGTGTGCGAGTCTCCTCATGTTTTCAGTGAGGATGTTAGTTATCCACATGGAGCTCTTCTTTTGGTTTATTTCATTCTGAGTTATGAACTGTGGATCGTTGCTCTCCTGTTTTATTAACACGCTGCTGTTCACAAACAGTTTTCTTCTTCTGCAGCTGCTAAAATAGGCAGACTAACGGCCCTGTCAGAGGAGGAGGAGGAGGAGGAGGAGGAGGAGTTCCCCTGGCTGAAGTCCATCCAGCTAATCCTGGACCGATGACTCACAATGAACAAGCGGCTGCAGTTTACACTTCACTGTCCCACATGTTCGCTTCCTCTGCAGCCGAGCGCAGGCAGCCGCTCTGACCAGCAGGGGGCAGGACGCTCACCTGGCTGCAGGTGTTTTTCCCCTCAGAGCTGCAGGAACAGCAGAATCTCTACTGAATTCACTCACAGCATCCACAGATAAACACGCAAATAAGAAAGCAGTGTTACACAGACACAAAATACACCCAGTGAAATACAAAGGTGAAATGTTTTAAACTGTGAGGAGAAATTACAGAACAGAGTGACTCCACAGTTGTAAATCTAAGTCATATGAATAACACAGGAGCTGCTATCAGCCTCCATAAACCTGCTCTTCGTCTCTCAGTTTGCGGTCCTCCTGCAGGTTCCTTTCCAACCTCCTGTTCACGCTGGTTCTGTTTATTTCCGCTGTTTGTGAAGCCAGACACGTGTTTGAACTGAATGAACTCGTCTCAGGTTTCACTGAGCCGCTGCTTATAGCTCTCAGATGTATGTTCAGCACATGCTCAGCGGCCTGCAAACGTCTGCTCGCTCCTGACGGCTTCATTCCAGCTTTCAGCTCTGAGATCAATAACTTATCGATGTGAATCATCATCTCTGGGGTGCCCAGACTTTTGCACACCGACGCTCAGCACACGCGTGTTGTTCATTCTGAGGTCATCAGCTGATCGATCAACGAGCCAAGTAAAGTGCTCATTAAGTGTTTGAAGTTTTAGTTCGTTTGCATTTTCCTGTCAGTCAACAAACAAACAAACATTTCTAATCCTTCAATCAATGACTAACGGATTAAAAATCAAAAAAATTAAAATTTATAACCAATACAATCAGAACACATCAACAGATGTTTGGTGAAGATGATTTAAAATCAGTCAGAGAGCGCCCCCATGTGGTCGGACTCACACACTTCATGCTTTATGAGCAAAAATCGGTTTATTTTCTGAACATTCATTTTACCAAATATTTACATTTCATTCTAACATAATGTGTGTGGTATTTTCTGTTCCTGATTTATTTTTGCATCACTTTGTTTATAAACGTCTGAGCTGATCTTCAAGTTTAAATAATCTTTAAATTATAATCTCGGTTCTCACATTTCCACATTTTCATCTTTCAAAAAACAACATATTTATTGTTGTTTGTAAGAAAATTTCAGCCTCTTTTAACAATCAAATTAAAACAGTCCTTTAAAAAATAAATTAATAACAGAGATCTATAATTTTATCTTTATTTTCAAAATGTTTTTCTCTTCTAGAACAAATATGTTTGTAAAAATCTGACTTCTTCACAAAGTTACAGATTTAAAAAAAATAACTTGTAGTTTTAAAACATTAAAACTAGTTCGGAGCTTCATTTGAATTAAAAGAATTATTTATAATCTAAAGTATTTATAATTTTAACATTTAAAAATCACAATAATACACTTGACAAAACATTTTCTTCCTTTAAACAGCACATTGTTGTAGTTTAAAGCAGTTTTATAATAACCTCATGCTTTTTCTTTAAAACTAAATATTCTCACCTTCATCCACAACATGCATTAAAAAAAACACTATTAATAAGTTTCCAGTACAATCACCCTTTTAACGCCCAACCACAGGAAGTCTGAGACATTTTAGTGTCTCATTAAGTCTTAAAATAAACTTTTCCTTGTGATTTTATGACATCTTGTTATAAAAATTAAATTATGATCCACATCATCAGATTTTCTTCACATCATGTGTTTTATAACATTTTTTAATAGTTTACAGACTTATTTAATAACCTGAAAAAAACTCACATTTTGGGGGGATTTTTTGACAACTTTGTCTCAAAATGTCCCCCGTATCGTGCATTTTTAGAAATAAAATCATTTCTAACTATTTAAAGTCACATCTTTCATGTCAGCATTTAATTCTTGAAATAACCGTTTGATGATCTTGTCATGAGGTGTTGTGACCTCTCGTTGTAGAAACTCAACTTTTCTTTGGAATATTTACATTTTTGTGTCTCTTTTTTAGGTTTTTGATTTCAGCTTTCTGTTAAAGTTTTTCTCTCTGGATGTTTTTCATCTTCACCGTGAAAGTCTGATTTGGCGTTTCTGTGTTTAGCCTGCAGCCGTGTTACAGTGTGTGTGTGTGTGTGTGTGTGTGTGTGTGTGTGTGTGTGGTTGTCAGGAGGTGTCGTCATGTGATCAGCTGATGCTCTCAGTTCAGTTTTGGTCGTCTCATCATCAAGCTGCAGACTCACAAACTGGGTGAGTTGGTTTTTATTTACTGAACTTTAATCTCATTTGTAAACTCGATTATATCGATCAGAGTTTAAATCTAATCTGAGCTCTGAACGAAGCCTCTGTCACACACCGACAGATTATAAACAGCAGACGACTCAGTGATTTGTTTCTATTTCACACATTTCCTCTGAACATCACATAAAGGTTGATTTCATGTTGCTCTCAGACTTTTATTTTGAAGGTGTTTAAATTTCTACCTACAGAAATCTTTCAAGTTAAATGTGTTAAAAATATAAAGTAGATAAAGCAGATTTGTTCAGCGTTTGTGTCAGTCGTCTCGGGGTGTGGTGACAAACAGCATCCGTTTGATCTGAATCTGTTCGAACTGCTGATTAAACAATGACAACAACAATGATGATGATGATGATTAAAAATCTACAAACTGCTGCTACTCACAGTCAGCTCCCTGTTATCTTTAGCTCTTGTAGATTACTGGATGGTTTATTTCCTCAAAAATTAACCAATGAGTCCAAAATAAAATTTAAAAAAAAACCACAAAACAAAAAAAAACATGTTTGGTGGACCCATCACAGCTCAGAACTATTTTATTTTTCTTCCACTACTTTTTGTCCGAATTCAATTTTTATTGAAATATATTTGTTAATTTTCCAAATATAATATTTTATTAAATTATAATTTAAGTAAATGACATTTTAGACATTATGTTAAATAAATATTATTTTTCTCCATAGGTGTGTGGGGTTTTTCCAATTAAATTAGTTTTTTCTGTAAAAAAGAAAAAACATTATGAAAATGTATTTTTTTCCTAAATAGATCTTTTCATAAATAAATGTTTTATCAAAATCAAAATATATGTTTTATGTCTGTATTATTTATGTATTGTGTTCTTTTCCCTCAAAGTGTTTCTAAGTTATCACTAAATATTAGAACAAGACTCATTACTGTCACACATCAGGACCATGTTCTTCTTCAAGTACTTTTTCGTTAATATTTATTTCCGAAAACATTTAAGAAATGAGTCATTTTTATTGTTATTATTATTTTTCTTGTTTCTTTTTAAATGTGTTTGGTTTTAATTAAGAAACAGCTGTTTTTTTCTCTTTAATTTATTTCACAACCTTCTGTTCTAAAAATGTGGCAAGTCAAAGGTTTTCAATTGCTTTTTTTTTTTTAATCTGAAAGCTTTTTTTGCCCTCTTTTTCTTTTTTTACTTCTTTCTTAAACCATTGATATTTTTTCTAACAGTGTTTCTAACATTTCTTAAGTTTTCACAAATATTCCATCTGGTTTTTATTCTTGTTTGTTGTTTTGTTTTTCAATTTAAATCTCAAGCAGCGGACCAACAACAGAACCCTGAGGAACTCCACGAACCACCATCTGAACCTGACTGTTTAATTTATTGTTGTGAGATACTGATTGATTTGATTGATTGATTGATTTTAGTGTCATGGAGCGCAAGCTGGATCTTTCCCGTCTGACGGACGAAGAGGCCAAACATGTTTGGGAGGTTATTCAACGAGATTTCAACCTTCGCAAGAAAGAGGAGGAGAGACTCAGGTACAAACACTCACTCATTCATTCACTCATTCACTCAGTGTGTTTCCACGAAGCCATTTTGGTATAAATATCATAAACGTTATTTCTTCTGAAGTCTCAGGATGTTTTTCAACATCAAGCAGAAATTTAAACATTAATTACGTACAATAAAAACTCTAGAACGTAAAAAAATAAACCATGTTAAAGCCCTACAGAGATCAGAACATGTACTAATGTACTTAAAGAAAGAATATTTTATGTATTCTGTTTTTTTTTAACAAATGAGTACAGAGAGGGTCCCAAACTGTGACACAAACCAGAATAAGTTAAAGTACAGAGAGGCAGAAGTTTTATTCATTCACAACGAATGAAGTCTTTTTTTATTATTATTTTTGAATCAAATATGTAGACACGCTGGTAAAACAAAAGCAAACCATTTTAAACTTTCTGTCTGTGGGATCTAAAACTAAACTTGATGTGAGTCTTAAAGTTTGAGCTGTTTTCGTTGAGACTCGTTCATGTGAAGTCTGCAGGAATTCCAGCGTGAAAGACGTCGTTGTTGTTGCACTCGATCACGCCTCGGTCACAGGAGTCACATCACAAAGACGCCCTGTGTCTCCTCCAAACACTCCAACTCCCATCAGCCCCCGGGGCGGGGCAGCCTCACAGTGACTCACAGCTGGAGAGAAGCAGTCAGGAACACGCTGTCATCTTTTCAGCAAGCGTTCAAATCAAACTGAGAAATGAGTACAAACTGATCCAAGCATGGAATTCATCATTTAAAAACAATTTTTTTTTTAAAAAAGAAGAAACAAAATCTGTACAAAGATTTTTACTAAAATGGAACAAAGCAACGAAGTTTGAAGCCACAGGTGGAGCACAGGTAAATTTCTCCTGTAAGAAAACTAAATACTGAAATCTTGCCTGCTGATAGTCGTTAATATTAATGTATTATATTAATATTCTCCTGCTCATCTTATCAATACGTCTGTCTTATGGCATACACACTGCCTGGTCAAAAAGAAAAAGAGCCTCACTCTAATATTTATTTGATGACAGCACGTTGGAGTTTTTAAAACTCATGTAATGTAGCATTTTACTTTCTACATTTTCTTGTATTGATGATGGGAGAGTAGGACCGCTGCGTGAAGTCTAATCCATGCGTGGAAATTATGTCTCATGCTCCCTGAATCACTCTTTCACAGTCTGAGCCTGATGAATCCTGGCATTGTCATCTTGGAAGAAAAAAAAAAAAAACTCCACTGATAGAAAAACCTCCTCATTCGGCATGTTCACGTCGTCAGCTGACCTCACTTTTTGGACCCATGTTGAATCTAGACCTGACCAACTGAAGCAACCCCAGATCTTAACACTGCCCCCACAGGCTGGTACGGTAGGCATTAGGCATGATGGATGCCTCACTCCATCCACCTCTCTTCTTACCCTGATGCCCCCATCACTCGAACAGGGTAGAACTGGACTCAGACCACATGACCTTTTTTCATGACTCCACAATCCAATCTTTATGCTTCCTTGAACCTCACTGAAGTGGTTTTCTTGAGTCTACACAGCTGTTTAGTCCCAGTCTGTTAAGTCCTCTTCACATTGTGCCTGTGGAAATGTTCTTACTTTCACTATTAAACACAGCTGTGAGTTCTGCTGGTGATTTTTTTAACTAGTTTATTTCACCAAATATTTAAGTGATTACCAACAGCAACCATTCAGGATTTATTTTCCACCACATTTCTTCCTCTAAGATGATGGTTCACCACTATCCTTCCAGCTTTTATTAATGTGTTGGGCAGTTCTTGACCCAGTTTTAGTCTTTTCAACAGTTTCTCCTTAGTTGTGTTCTTTGCTTGATGCAGGCCAATAATTTGACCCTTCTGAAACGGACCAACATCTTTTCCATGACCACAGGATGTGTCTTCAGACGTGGTTGTTTCAGAAATGAGAAGCTGCTCACTGCATCAATTAGGCTTAAATAACCTGCTGAAACATTAATTACTGAATTATCCAGTGGAAGGAGGTGGCTTTATTTTAGCTGGGTGTTGTAAACTTGTAATGTCCCAAATGATTAAAAAAAATTAAGTTTTGAACCTCAAAATAATTTCTATTCAACAGAATGAATAATCAACAATTTACCAGACATAACAAAAGTCTCACAAAACAGCTAACTCTTCAAAAGTAAAATAAAATCTTGTTTTTCTAATAACCAAACCCCACATATCAAGGTGCTGGTCGAGTAAACGCTATAGCCCATCAATAAATACGATAAATGTTTAAAACCAGAAGGTATAGCAAAGATTAAAATACTAAAAACTGTATTAATAGTTGGACGTTTTCTTGACTTGACCCCCTTCATTGTCAATACAGAGTTCAACTCAAAACAGACTTCATTATTTATTTTCACCCTTTGGAGACACATTGGGTGACAGTTTTATCTTTGATACCTTCACCTCTAAAAGCACCCTCCTCCTAGCTCTGCCTCCAGAAGGAACTGCTTCTTTGCTAACAGGTAAAAAGGTAAAATAAAAAGCAAAAGAATGAGAACCAAAGAGTCTGAATGGTGAGATCCTTCCAGTTTTTTGTGCTGTAAAGTCATCTGGAATGACTTCACCCTGGGATTTGGACCGTTGGTTAATATGGCCCTTCTACTATTTCACGATCAGCCAAACCTTTGAAAGATTTACTTCAACTTCATGCTGTAAAAGAATGCACTGAAGTTTTGTTTGGCCAGAAGGTTTCCAGCATTAGAATGACTAGAAATTTGAGGTGTTTTTGCATCCTTGCATGAGGTCCTTTTTTGGTCAAATTGTCCTTTTAAAAGTGAAATCTCCTAGCCTACTCTGCAACACAAAGCTGAGGAGAGCCTTTAGCAAGTTTCATCAATATCAAAAATAAAAGTTAACTGATACTTCCACCTTGGTGCCATGAATAATTGTGTGCTGTAAAGTCATCTGGTGTTACACTGAGGTGTTTTGGGGGTTTGTTCCTTTGGTTGTGAGATCCTTTCACTATTTGGCCTCTCAAAGATTTACCTCTACTCTGTACTGCAATTTAGCAGATTTCATCCAAATGTTACCAGATGGAAAGTTAAAATGTTTGAGGTTTGAGTGATGTTTTGGTATGCCAGTGTTTGGTGCTTTCTTATTCATCATTCTAAAGGCTCTATATCATTTTTTTTCTGTAAAGAAATCCATCAAATTTCTGTCCAAATTTGATCCAGTGAATGGAGTCAAAGAGTGAAAGGACTGCATAACCAGATATATTTTGTGTCCGAGGATAAGGATAAGTGTGTATAAGTGTCACCTGAACTTTGGGTTCACAGCACAGAAAAGCAAAAGAGGGAAAAAAAAACCCCCACTGAACAATCAGACAAATAGCAGGTTTCAGTTTTACTCGATGCCCTGAACTTTCATCTTTGCGCCTTTAGAAGAAACTATGGGTTTAGTTGTGGTTTTTCTTCCTTTGTCTTGTTTGGATCCATTTATATTTTTAATGATCAATCATTTCAAACTAAAGCCTGAGGCCTTTTAATGGTTTTGTGCTGTAAAGTAATCCTGAAAATTTGCACCCAAAAATCAACCTAGTCCATAAAAATTCAAGTGTCTTGCATCTTAAGAACATTATTTATATGCATCCTGGCTCCTCTGCACTTCATTGTTTACACTCTGTATCATAGTTCTTTATGTTTCATATCAAATTCTTTGCCCAGTACACAGTAAACTTACCTGTGTAAACTAACACCTTCAAACAGCTGCTATGATTTGCGCTCCTTTTTAGGGTACCCAGGATTTTTTCTGAACTTGCTAGAACAGTGTTCTCATTTTGCACTTTTGTCATGTAAAGTACACTAGTGTTGAATACTGTTGTCTCTGGTGTGAGTTCTGAGCTCTTATAAAGCCTTCTGTAACTGAAGAGTGCAATCGCTATTCATAAGCGCCAATTTGTATTATGTTACTTGCTGACTCTGACTTGCTTTACTTTTTAATCTCAAGGGACTTCCTGGTGAAACAATCTCTTTTTCAATGTAGACCTGCCCAAGAAGGCACACTAATACAAAATTACAAATTATAAAATACAGCATGGAATACACATAAGAAAGGATAAATAAATAAAATCAGTAAAGATGTGGGTCTTGTGCTGGAAAGCTAATTCGTCTCCAAACTGGCCCTGAGAAACAAAATTATAAAGTTTTTGTCTGAGGTTTGAAACTCCAGACCTTTGTTTCGCTGATAGACCCTCACATGAACTGGTTTGTGACAAAACAACAGTTTGGGTTTGGTTCTTGGTTCTTCAGTCCTCTGGCCTGCCCATCATCTACCATTAATAGAGCTCTAAAGGCTCTGCCTTGGTTTTGCACTGTAAAGAAACCCGTTAGACCTCCTTTCAAATCCTCAAAATCCATAAATATGTTCTCTGTTGTGGACCAGGAGGTCCTTTGGTATTCCTTTTGGTGGACTCCGTGACTATCATTTCTTGTCTTTTGCAGCGAGTTGAAGTGTAAGATTGAGAAGGAGGACTCGAAGCGAGAGCTGCTGGGCTCTCAGAGCAACTTGTCCGATTCGCTGTGCATCCGCTGCCTGCAGCCCTTCAAGTTCCTGGTCAACAGCAAACGCCAGTGTTTGGACTGTCGCATGTACACCTGCAAGTCCTGCAGCCGCTACAACAAGAAGGAGCACGGCTGGGTGTGCGACAACTGCCGCATGAACAGGTGAGACTATCAGGAGACAGCGCTGCCTTAGTGTTAGCTAGAAGTTAGCTGGTGGTTATAGGAAAGTCATTTAAGGTATATTTTTATTACGTTTTGTATACAGTGATACATTTCTGTTGTTCAGGGTGTTGAAAATCGGGACTCTGGGCTGGTACCATGACAACGTGAGAAACCGTTTTAAGCGCTTCGGCAGCGCCAAGGTGATGAGGTCACTGTACAAGAGGCTGAACGGAGAAGGTGAGTTTGGTAAAATTCAGAAACATTTCAGAGTCAAACAAAAAGGTGGTGATAAGTCAGCTGTAAAGTTGTTTTTCTTAAAAAACAGTTTTAGGGTTTTGTCAGGGTTGCACGCTAACAAAAAGCTGGCGGCTTGTGTTTGTGCTTCAGGTGGTCGTGATGACGACACTCAGAGTATGCCAGACGTCCGCAGCAGTGAGTTTCTTAAAATTTTTACTTTTAATGTGCTTGAAGGGGACATCTTTCTTTTTGCTGTCAAATTTAAATGTTAGGCCAAAGTTTCAAATTATGAAGTTAATGTGACACTCAGCTTTTGGCCCACAGTTACCAGGAACATTTAACACCTAACCACCACCAAACAAAAGCTTCCAGAGATTAGCCAATCAGAAGCTGGTGTACCTTAAAGAGACAGGAGCTAAAGCAGCTTGTTTTGGACAGAGGATAACTGAGGGGTTGCATAAAAAGGGCCAGTATAAGAAATAAGGATTATTTTAAACTGAAATATATAAAGCTGCTGTAGAAGAGTCCAAGAATAAAAATATGGAGCTGGAAAAAACATTACTGGAGCCTCAATGTATGTTAGAAGCTTCTACACTAAAACATCTGTACAGCCAATGAAATTTGTGTCTAACTTAATGTAGTGTGGCAAAAAAAAAAAAAAAACCCAAAAAAGTCAAGAAAGGTTAGCTTGTCTAAGCTGCCACTCAGCATATCACTGTATGCTTAACATTACCTAAAGCTATAGTACCAGAGACTTTGACCCAGTTTATTGTATTCTATTATACAGACTTTAGAATACAGACCCACTTTTACATTATTTACATTTGTGCAAATATAATAATAGACTCCAAGCTAACACATTACCTTGGAAACAACTATGCAGGTGTTAAAGCTTCTCTCGCTCATGTTCATCCCTGCTCTTTTGTGGTGTAAACTTTTCAAAATCCATGTTACAAAGTGCTGCACAAGAGCACCAATTAAAAAAAACACTGGACAGAATAATGAAGTTAACATGTATTTTCAGATGCGCATAACGGTAACGAGGACGATCAAGGAGACTGCGATGGTCAGCGCTACAAAGTGGTAATGAATGTAAAAGTGACTGCGTCAGATTTATATAAAAGCACCTATTCACGCCCGTTTCATTTTCAGATGAGGAAGAATAAACGCCTGCTGTCTGTTCATCCTATGGACTTCGACAATGAGGATTATCTGCCTCACTCACGTCGACCATCTGTGCAGGTAAATCAAATTTATGATATTTTAACGGAAATGAAGTAAAGAAGTTTCAAAATGGTCCAATTACAGAAATAATGTATGCCCAAGTTTAGATTCACATGGTGTCAAACACCACAAATCTCCTGTGTTCCTTTGCAGCAGCAGCAGCAGCTTCAGGATGATCGGTATTACAGGAACGACGTGGACTATGACTATTTCCACCGAGGGAACCGCAGGAAGAGTCTAGACCGATATGCCATGAGACCCGGTCAGTACATACCTCTTTCACTAATGTGGTGCCAGTACCAAAATCCAGAACCGGTTTCCACATATGTCCAACAAAATAGATTGGAATCAAAGTTTGAACCACGGAGCTCAGTGGCTATTGGAGCCCACAGATTCCGTCCACCATGGTCATCTTTCCACCGAAAATTACCTACTTTCTACAACTAATACTGTTACATTCAGCTCTTAAAAAAAAAAAAAAAAACACCCACC
>VVAS01114767.1:0-10696 GCA_015103295.1 Ptychochromis oligacanthus
AGGCAGCCCACAGCTGTTAATATAAGAGCATGCTCCCTGTGGGTTTGCTAAATCACTTCGATACCCACAGGATGTCTGGAGTAAAGCAACACAGGCCTCATAGACTGTATTGTGCCAAACTGCAAGCTTGTGTGTGTGTGTGTGTGTGTGTGTGTGATAACTAGTATATCAGTTTTGGCTTACTGTTTCCTGTAAACAGACATTTTTAAACAAATGTATCTTAATGACTAGCGTTAGCTTTCCAGAGTTGATTGGCACAGTAGTACAGTGTTTTCCTGTATGGTGATTGGGTGTATAAAGAACTAGGTGTTGGTCACTACACAGTACAAGTTTCCATGTGTTCCAAATAAATCACCCTTAAAGCATATAAACATAAGAAAAAAAAGTGATTTTCAGATACAGGCTGATATTGATTCATTAGATTGGACTTAATGAAAAACTAAATTCTAAGTGTGTATGACTATTGTGATATTCATCTGCTTGTATATTTTGATAAAGTAAATTGCCTGAATATCAACTGGAAAACCGCTCATTAGGGCTAATTTCTGATTGCTAGTTTCTGCTTAAAATATCCAGAAGCTCTGAGACAATCAGCTTTCTTCCATTTACTTAATATCTTTTATTAACCATGAACATTACTGTGAGCCCCAGAGCTACTGCCATTTTTCTGTTTGCTTTGCTATTAAGGCTTTAAAATATTGTAGTGAAAGACAATCTAATAACAGATGTATGTATTTCAATTAAGGAAAATAAGAACAAATTGAAGTTTTCCTATTTAAAACAAAAACATACAAGTTTGAATTTTTAAGGCACACTATGGTAAATTGACAGGTACTTGCCGAGTGTCTGTGCTGATCTCAAACCAGTTTTACTGGCCAGAGCAAGTTCTTTGGCTGTTGAAACATGTAGAAATAGTTCAAAATTAGATCAAAACTGACACTCAAACTGTCTCAGTGGAGAAGGTGCATAAGAGGATTTAAAGGATCTGGATCCTAATGCCTTGGTGCCAGAAACCAGAGTGCACCTTCAGATGTCCCAGGGTCCATGCTTTGGTGGACGAGGACTATAATAGTTAGGGACTGACAGAGGTAGTCATAATGTATTGGCTGGAAATAGAAATGCACTGGCTTTTTTGGAGAATTACTGTAAAACATCTTCCAAAAGGTTTCTTCAGTGATTTGGATGAAACTGATAACATTGTGGAGAGTTTTTCAGACTGGATATGAAATTCTCCCATTCGTCAAGAGCATCACACTATATAAAGAAAAACATTAATTGCTACTGTTTCCATTTATTATTTACTGTTATTACTTTTTATTTACTGTTAACCAAGGGCTTCTATTGGCTGCTGCTGTTACAGTAGTAATAGTGTGAAATCACAAGTGTGATATTCACACGGGACTAATTAACACTGAAAAGCCTGAAATGTGTGAACGTAAATGAAGTGTGAAGTCATCAAACACATTTTGTTTGGAGCTGTGAACTTTCCATTCCCAGGTTGCAGATCTGTGCTAACTGCCAGTAAAAAAAGACCTAAATGCTGCTATGTGAATGACCATGCTGGCTAAACACCAAATCAACCTGCAGCAATGTTAGTACTGAAACCTATAAGCTGCAAGCTGTTTTGCTGTGGATTTCAGGGCCATCTGGAAAACAACTCAGCTGTCTCATGGGAATAACATTTGACTTTGAAAATGAAGCTGAGGTGCATGTGTGTTTGGTTGTCTTCGTCCAGTACAAACAAATGTTGTTTTGCACTCACATACTTGAATCTTTTACCCTCAAGATCTTGGCTGCATATTTATGAGGAAGCTTTTGGCCAAATCTTACACTAATGCACCAAAAATCTTGTTGACAGTAGAAAAGGTTTAACTGCTCCACAAATCGAGAATTTATCACATATGGCCATTAGACTCACAAAACACAAGAGAAAATTTTACAATGTCCCCACTTCTTTGTAAAATATAATTCAGATTTATTATAGCTGGGCTCATATTTTTACAGTTTTGGCCAGTTTTTGGTCGTCAGTCCTTTAATAACACTGTATGGACCAAGTTAATGGGGCAGCTTGACTGTCAGGTTGTGAACAAACCTCCAACACATTTGAGTTTGTTGGAGGACAAGCCAAAGACAAACAAACAAACAATTGGTTCATGATTCCCCAAAGTACTTGCGGAAAATATCCATCACGGTTTTCAGGTGCACTTCCTGCTTCATCAGTACTGTATTTTAGGTGTTCTGTGGAATTAGAAATCAATAATGATGAAGTCTCTTTCGGTTTTACCTATTGACCTGACTCCGCTGCTAATTCCTTCCAGTACATTTTAAAAGCTATGGAGCTGCAGCACTGTTCCAGTGCAGCCAGAATCCATTTTAAATCCCCTTTTCCCCTTAGAGGCATCAGAACAGCAATTTTTCTTTGGGGTGGTGGTTGTGTTGCTGTAGAAGAGGGGAAGGTCAGATTTAATTACATCTAATTTCACCTTTCTGGATTCACTATCATGCCTTTATTTGCCTGTGCCTTTGTCTGTGGTCAGCTCTTGCTGAATGACTGTGCACTTTCTGAACCCTATTCACACAAACATGCACCAAATAGACCAAATGAAAGAAGATAGTGTAACTGGGAAAAACTGTCTCTCTCTCTCTCTCACACACACACACACACACACACACATATATATATATATATATGGATGTATTATATCCCCATCTACTTATGAACTACCATCTAGAGTGAAACAGAGAGCCACACTGACAAGTAAATGGTACTGAGTGAATAAAACTTAGATTATGCTCTCCACCTCTTCACAGGAGCCTTTGACAGGTTGCACTAGACATTAAGTCTCTCTGATATTTCCATGACTGACTGACAGTTTGAAATTGCTCCCATCACCTTGATAGCATGGTAATGCACCTTGCATGTGGACTGTCTTTAAAGTGCAGGAAATTAGACTCCAAGTTGAGAGTCCCCTTTCAAGCAAATATGACAAGAAAATAGACTGCTTTTCTTCTACGCCCAGAGAGAGAAAAAAGGACCCACAGAAGCTGGCACAGAATAAGAGGTTATAGGCGAATGTGTCAGGAAGTATTACGGATATTATGTGTTTAAGACAGGACATTTCAGATACTTAGAAGTCATACCCATTCCCCTTGACTACACCCAAGATATTTTCCTCCCCCCATCTGTGTCAAATACTGTAGCGTTGACTTCATTTGCAAGCTCTCAACTTGGAGCTGACATGAGGAACTTACGCTATCTCGCCAGAAGTCAGACGACAGGAGCGCAGCATGACTGAGAGAGGTAGAAAAGTTGAGGTGCAGCCAAGATCGTGGCAGTGAAGGGTCTTTTTCACTTTGTCTCCTCAATTAGTTAAAGCTGGTCAGGAGCAGAAAGTAAAGCCCGTGGAGATTATATGCTGTCGTCCACTTGCCGTCAGGAAGGTGAGGATGCTGGCAGGTTGTAGTCATGCTGTAGAGAAGAGTTAACTTCACCTAACCTTCCTGTTAGGGCTAGAACCAGTCGCTCAATTCAACCTGACAGCTGCCATATTATTGGTTCAGAACTTTGTGGAAACTTCAAGAAGCCTCTGTAAGATCTACTGTACTGTACTTTATTAGCTTTAAGGAAATGAACTATGGCACAGTGTATGGCACGTGACTTGGTTTTGATTAATTATTTTGATGAATTTCTTGTTTTTCTGATTACCATTCCCAAACCCCAATATAGTCATGCATATGCGAGGGTATTAAAAAAAAGCTTATTAATTTGTTTATGATAATTGAAATTTCCAGTTGTGCTTCTATGTGATTAATTGACCAGTTGAGGTAACCCTCTCATTTACTTTACTTCTGCATATCTTACTGTCTGCATATGCAATCTGTGTAAAATCTACATTCTCCACATTGTTACACACCCACATTTTCCTTGTCTAGATTTAATTTATGGAGCCTAAGTCAGGATGAAAAGGTACAGGTAGAATGTTATGATGCAGGAAGCGCCGTGCAGGTTGGGATGAATGTCTGTGATGGGCAGATTATTCAGACTAAAGTAGGCCTAAAGAATGATCTTGTCACATTTCAAAGGCAGGATTAGGGCTACACAGGAGGAGCGCTTCAGTCAGGAATTAGCGTCATGTGGTCTGCTGGAGACAAGCATGCAAGGTATTCGCCGAGACAGGCTTGGACACTTACTGCTCCATTTGTCTACTTAGTGATCAAATACTAAGGTTGATGGTTATTTCGCTGTCATTTATGGCTTATGTGCTATGTGTTCATTTATATGTATTTTCTTTTTTTTTTTTTAATTGTGTGAGTTTCAGAGATCAGGACAATTTGTGGGCACCCAGAACCTGGTTCATTATATATATTACATGCATTTAAACATATGAATTTACAACAAATGTCATCTTGACGTGCAGCCCATTGCAGCACCTACTATATTTATGTCTTTGCATTTTAAATGGAAGTGAGAGTGAGTGTCTTCAGGCGATCAGAATGAGCTATTACCACGATGATTGAAAAGTGAGGGAGCAAGCAAGCCTGACAAATGAAATCAAACTTCATAAGACCTGCCAGTTGTGTCAGTTGTTATTCATATCTCAAGCGCACTATGGTACTGCAACGCAGCGTACTGCCTTCTCATCTGTCGGCTCAAATTCATCACATTCTCGACTGTTTCTTTTAAGTCACAAGTGTCAGTGTGAAGAGGAGTCTTAATTGACAACTGAGTGGCACAGACGCGGACCGCAGCCTTTATTTTGGTGCCAAGAAGGGTTGTGTTGTTTTGATGAGCTATTATTGGCAGAAGCCAGTAGCAGATAGCAGTCGGCCTGGAAATGGGAAGTGACATCAGACAGAGAGGAGCTTGTCATTGTCTTCAGGCAAGTTCCGTCTTGCTGTAAGTTAGGAACAGCCTGTTGAAATGTCACTCAGAAGACTTTCTTATCTTTTGAGAGAGGAAATTTGGGTTGATTTGGTGAAATTATTTAGACATCTGGCATTGGGTTTTGGAATAGCTAAATAAGGTTGGCATGGTTTCAAAAGGATGCTTTCTGGTAAATTAGATTTGTTATGTTGAACATCGAAAGCTATCATAAGCCTCCAGCCTTCATTTGCAGCATATTTAAGATCTTCAGTCCAAAATTTGCCAATTTGTTTCTCCACATTGTATTTATTCTTGAAATTTTACTGGAAGGTGACTCTCTAGAGCTGTTTTTACCATTTATGTACAAAGTTACACTTTCTCACATGTAGCACACAACAGGAGACAGTTGCATTCCAGCTTCTGTTCAGTTTAGGTGAGAGTTGGCACCTAGTTTGAGTATGCAGGATTAATTGTGAATTCTCCAGAGAATTATCTGCTCTATTCCTAAATGAACTCAATTGGACATTACACTGACTTTGTACTAGGGCACCAGCACGATGAAGTCTGAATCAAATATGTGCATTCACATCATGTCCAGAAAGGTTCAGGGCTGCAGT
Source organism: Ptychochromis oligacanthus (assembly GCA_015103295.1). Taxonomy (NCBI): domain Eukaryota; kingdom Metazoa; phylum Chordata; class Actinopteri; order Cichliformes; family Cichlidae; genus Ptychochromis; species Ptychochromis oligacanthus. The sequence continues at coordinate 5,482 of VVAS01114767.1, forward strand.
CCATGTATGAAAATAACTCATCAGAGCTTTAGGGAAAGTGGATATAATTAAAGTGTGGCTTTATTGAAATGTAAAACAAAACAAAAAAACCTAAGTGCTACCCAGCCATCCCCAGGGCAAGGGGCTGTGACGTCCAGTAGAAATGTGTTTGTCACAGTTGAAACACTGGAAATTTTAAATGGAAAGAAACTGGCTGTTTTATCAGTAGAAAGTAGTTTAATCTTTTCACAGTGATGTCTGTGGCTCACACAGAGTAACACGAGCATTGTTTACAAAGATAAACAGTGAATATCACTAGAAAGAGATCTTGCTGTTGTATGGGCCAATGTTCTTTTTAGCCATGGCTGTATAGGAACGGCAATGTTGGTTTGCTTGTGGTTAGTAGGTCCAGCCCCAAATTGAAATATTTCAACATTATTGGATTGGTTTCCATGAATTTGGTACAGACATTGATTTTCCCCAGAGGATGAATCCTACTAACACTGCTGCTGCAACCACTAGACATGAAGTCCCACTCAAGAAATATGAAGACATATTTCTTAAAACACGAGTGAATAAAATCAGTTAGACTGTCTGGCTACATACTGCTGCAGGTAAGTATGTTGTTGTTTGCAATTTGAGTACCAGATTGCACTCATTACAACAACTAATGTAAACTGTTGTTCCTGGTTCCATAACCAGCACTCTGAGCACATATGGCATTTATAACCAACTCACAGTAAATCAATGAGGCATCTGTAACATAGAGCTCAATAGAAGCACTTCATAATCACAATGTTCTCCTCTAATATTCACTCAGCTGGAGTACAGTGTAAATAAATAGCTCTCAGCGCAGTGCATCTTGCTGTACATTGATCATGAGCACGAGACCCCAGGCAACAATGCACAAAAGAAAAATGGCTTCCTTATTTTCACTCATCCGAGGCTCTGTGCAGCCCTTAATAGACAGAATCAGAATGTCTGCTGTGGTGTTGCAGGCTTTATGAGACCATTACCGCTTTTTATTGTGTATCCCAGGACTAATGGCTTTCTATAGTTCCTCTGATTTACGGCCTGTCAGCTTTGTGGCTGTCCATTAGAATGGGAGGTTGACATCAAGCCAGTGGTTGAAGTGCCCACTGTTAAAAATAAGGAAGTCGTGTCTCGCACGTTGACGCCAGACTGTTAAAACCTCTATTCCAAAACATATTCATGACTGCTAGTTTTCCAACTTGTTTTAGCCTTTTCATATGCTTCCCTTCTTCTTCATAGATGCTTTTATTAAGTGGCATAAATGACACATGTTGTTAGTAGGTAGTAGGAAAATAACTTTCTGTCAAATCTGTTAAAATGCATAAATATTTAATGAGTGAAGCCATCTGCGTTAAACCGAGTTTTTATGGATGCTCTATCATAATGCAGAAACTGCCCTAGCACTTAAACACATCATTAAATATTAGTTTTCCATTAGGATTTTATTTTTAGCTTTGGTTTTGTAATGTGTTTAGGTATCCTTTTAGTATACTGCACGAGTCACTCTCACTGTTTCAATGATCTGTGCTGAATTAAGCAATACCTGCAATAACGCAGTAATTTTAAACTTCAATGACTGTTTTGGTTTATTCCAAACTGGGTCTTATTTTTGTAGCTTTGGCCAAAATGTCTATCAGCAATAATAACAAAGCCACTGAAAAGAACAGATTTACATTACTGCTTCAGAGTTTAGGGTCATTTAGAGGTTTCTTTGTTTTTGGAAAAAAAACCCAAACAAACTAAATGTATTTAAAACAACGTTAAATTCATCATTAATTATTTAACATTAAAGATTTTTAGTGGTGTATCTATGTAGGTGTGCAGATGTCCATTTGCAGCAACCATCACTCAATGGCACATTGTGTTACCTAATGCAAATTTACCACGTTAAAAGGCAAACAGAGCATTGGAACAAACAAAAGAAAGAAACTATGTTTTTGCATCTAAAAACTGTTGTCATGGCTAAAGGAGCAGTGCTAGTTGCTAGTTGAGTGTCTGGAGCATCAACTGGCTTTTGAAACTCATCAGAATGAACTGAAAATTTCATACACAGTACAGTTTTGTTTTTTTTTTTTGTTTTTTTTTTTGTGGTGGAAAAGTGAGACATTGGTATAGAACAAGGAACGTTATCACTCCATTCATTTTGCAACACCATGCTGTACCTGCGGAGGCGGCTTGATTAGAGTCAATTTCCTCCTGCAACAGAATAATGACCCAAAGCACAGCCAGACAAGAACTATTTAGAGAAGGAGCAGTTAGCTGTAATTCTGCCTATGATGGAGTGGTGATTGTAGCCAAAGGAACAAAACCCTACAGATCTGTTGTGGGAATAGCTTGAAATGTATAGTATACAAGATGTACCAATCCAAGTTGTGGCAGGAAGTTCAGGATACACGTACTGAAAATTTTCCAGTTTATCTCAACAAACTGATGGCTACAGTTCAAGGCTGTGATTGATGGAGAAAGCTGTTAATTCAAGTAAAAATCATTATTCCTAACCTTGTCAATATCTTAACTATATTTCCTGTTTACTTTGAATCAAAGTACGAGTTGAATGCTGATATGAATAGGTCAGTAAACAAAAGCAATCTGAGCAAGCTATCAGCTCAAACACAACATTCTTGCTATTGGTGGAAACTGACTTGTCACAGTAGGAAAAGAACAGGTGCAAGTCATTACATTAATGATGGCTGCATTGTATTTGGTTGTTGCAGTCCTGTTATTGAACACGCTCACTGGCTTGGCTTACTGGGACGCAAAACAAACCGAGCCATTAGTAATGTTATTAAATACACAATGGTATTAGCTACAGCTGTGCTACACCTGCTCTGACAAGTCAAAATATCTTCCATGGAAAAAAAGGCTTATTTGAACTGGATCGGCTTTCAGATTCTCCTCAGATCACGATTTAATTTCTTACCACAATAGATTTAGATGTTGGTGATGGGTTACATCAAATTAGGGCCATTTCCACCCCCCACACACACACACACACAAAGATCAGAAACGAAAATCAGAAATTGACCTGCTCCATTTTGCCGCTTCCTGCCAGGATGACCACATGCAGACAAACAGGAAGGAATGTTTAATTTAAAGGGGATCGTAAATGGATCACTCTACACGAAAAACCACCTCAGACTTTTATCTCTGTTGGCTCTTGAATGACCTTTCATACTACTCTTTTTATTTACAGCTAGACTATCTTTAAAGCCTTCTGGGTTGAAGGACAATGCTGTTATCTCACATAATCTGTCCTGAATCTAACATAAACCTCACTTTATTAGTTCATACACAGGGATCATCCATGTGGAATTAGAGTAGAAAGAAATTAAATGTAACAATTTAACGTCCTTCAGATGTTCTGACAGGAAATCACTTCGTACAAAACAAGCTCTGCAATTCTTGTACACTATGTGATATATGATTAGCAAAATGTGTTCTGATAACCACTGATACCTTGTCAGTATTTTGCTGTTTTCTCCTAATTGTTAGTGCTGTACAAGAGGCACATTCGGGAGTTAGGCAGGTGATCCCTGATGGGGGTGGAGCTGATCTTGCTTCACACAAAATCAATTCTGGCCTTTGGTGTTGGCAAGCCGGCAGGGTAGGGAGCGAGGAGGGGGAACACATGTCTGACACCTTCTGACTTTTTCATGAGGAACTGTTTGAAGTTTTAAACCCCCACAGAGGATTCTCGGGGCGATGAATATAGAGAGGGGTGCGGCTTAAAGCTCAGACATATTATCGTCAATGAAGTCCGTTACGCAGTTTGATGAGGAAAGTCAAATAATTTAAGTTTTAAGGCCTGAAAAATTGCTCACAATATTACACGCTTCACAGCTGATTTATTTGAAGGATCTTCAACAATGGCATTTGTTTTCTCTTATATGATGGACTTCTTTTCATTATTAGCACCACTTAAGTCATCCTTGTCTCGAGTGGTTCTGTTCTTGCGCTGTGGTGGGCACAAAGAAGAGGAGCATGACCTCAAAGCATCTTTTGTTGCAGAAGCAGTGGAGGGTGGTGATTGGGATTCAAGTGATGGGGTGAGGAGGTGTGGTAGGCACTGAGGAGGGTGGGCTGACAATGACGAGCTTGAGTTCCGCAGTCCTGGTGGTCCTGTCTTTCAGCTGTTCTTATATGACTACAATGCCATTATTCACAAAATGTTTCATAGTAACATGTTCATGTTTTTTTTTCTTTGACATGTATTTAAATGATTGAAATTTGGTAGATCTCTAGCTTCTGTCTGTTTTGAGCTAATGGTGCTGCTGGACATCAAGTCAGCCTGATAATTTTGTTCATTGCACTCAAGTTTCCTTGACTGACCACTGTGCTTTGAAAACTCAGCCATTCCTGTTTTTTGTGCTTGTCTGGAAGAGCTTGGACATCAGACTTAAAGTTAGTACCCAATGCTGATGTTTTATTTTAATATATTGACTAAAATCGAACTTATATCATTTGTCAGTGACATGCTCATTTTGAGGTATGGCTGTGGCCATCTTTGGGTACAGTATAGTGCAGTTCTTCAAGTTGCCACCTGAGCCTGGCTCCAAAATCTAGTAAATCCCCATATACCCCACAGACAATATAAAAGATGGACGTAAATATCATGACGTCATCCACCGATGTCCTGTTTTGAAGCCTTGAGATTAGCGTTTTCACTGTCACCACCTTGGTTTCAAAAACCTGGATGTGATGAGGACTATGAAACCAAGTGCTCATTGGCGAAAGACTTGTAAATCACAAGTCGTTAGACAATGAATATTTCAAGGATAGTCCTTCTTTTTGAAACATCGGGTCATCTACCAGTCGGTGGATCAATCCGCGGCTCCTCCATTCTGCATGTCGAACCATTCTTGGGCAAGATACTGAACCCTAAGTTTTCCCCCAATGCATCCATTGGAGTGTGTGTGTGTGTGTGTGTGTGTGTGTGTGTGTGTGTGTGTGTGTGAATAGAGAGTTCAGTAGAAAAGAGGAGATATATAAGTACCAGTCTATTTAGCAACAATGTTGGACAGCACATTTTTTTAAATTTTATAAATTTTTGTTATTTCTTGTCTCTTTACACTATTGTCAGTTTAACTTCCTGTCTTTGTTAGTTTCCTTTTTTTGTGATTGTTTATCCTGCTCTCATTAGTGTTTAACCTGTGTTTAACACACACACACACACACACACACACACACACACACACACACACAC